>MU688605.1:23040-118839 GCA_026770625.1 Nicotiana glauca | reverse complement strand
CCCCCCAACCTGAGGGGAATCCACCTATAGGCTATATAGGCTATAGCTGCTACACCCTTCTTTCTCTTTTCGTTGTCGGAACCAAAAAGTAACGAAAAAATGAATCTGAAAAGTAAAATGAATAGGACATCTATCTATACATAATTACATCTAGTAATAATAAGTTGGTCCTTTGTTATTTGTTGCATCTCTACAAAGCATTGATCTCACTTCAAGAATGGATCTTGGAGGCTCAAGGTCTTTCTCTTGAAGCGAATTACCTAAAAGCTGTTGCATCTGAGAGGCAAATGTATCATCTAGGATCTGCAAAAGCCAAATACAAAAAATGATAAAAACGGATGCACTTTGTGCTAGAATGTTGTTTTAACTTTATAGTTTGTAACTAGCAAAACGGATGTTGCTACTTACAGAGACTGCAATTCGTGAGCCCTTGTACCAAGCCCGATTCTCTTTCCTGCTTTCCAAGAAACTTAGCACGTCCTGCAGCAGAGTGAAATTAGTAATTACACAAAAAAGAACACTAAGCTATCAACCATAAGTTCAAACTAACCTGTCCCATCCTGTCCCAGTAGCCTCGACAACTTGCGATGAATACATTAGGCTCAAATATGGTGTAAAGGTGATTTATGGTACCCGTAAGTTGCTCCTTCAATGGCTGCATCTTACTTCTAATGTCTGATTCTATGACACTCTCCTTGGAATCTTGTAAAATTTTCTTCAACTTTGTGTTGCTCTGCAACTTCGTCTGAAGCAGGAACAATGATATTTGTTTAGTAGTCCGTCTATGAATTGGTTTGAAACAGATTAAAATGCAGAATCTTACTGGAGCTACTTATGAAATTTCAATTATGGGCATCAGTTACGAGTTTCTTTTAATGAATGAATCAAACACTGCTAAATCAGCAGCATAATCTGCATAACAGACAGAGCCCACCAAATACATCATGTGCACTTTACTCTCCCCTCAATCCAAAATAGGGAAAACACAAAAGAAGAATTATTTTAGATGAAGCATTAACTTTATTCACACCTTGTATTTAGTTTCGGCCAAATACATATGCAGCCCCTCAAAGTTGGCACCATTTTTCATTTGGACACTTTAACTAAGCCATGTACCTATTGACCACTCTAAACCCAACAAAAGCGTGCCAATTAAACACAATAGGCTAATATCGCAAGAAATGTGTTTTTCACATCTCTCGAGCGCGTGAGTTGATCCAAAAACATGTTATTATTAAATTTTTTTTTTTAAAGACCATTTTTTTTACAACCACATCACCAACTTTAATCTCCGAGCCACCTTTAACCATCCCTGAAGAAATCACGGATCATCTCATTGGAGCCATTGCAGACAACTCTTGCCGACAAGCTTAACATTCATCATGATCTCAACTTCTGTTGTTTAGTTCTAACAACCTTTCACAAACAAAAGACCGCTCTTTTTCAACCCCAAAACGCCACCTTCAACCAGATTATTACACCAGCGTTCTCATCAACTCCGTCAAGTGAAACCATACTAGTCAATTGAATTTTCAGTTTTGAGTTGGCCTTAGTGTGACTGTGTAATTCCTGGTCGTGGTAGTTACATGTGTTATTTTGTATTGTTGTCATCTCACAATCAATATTTCAAATTTATACTAAAACCAGTAGAATACTGAAATAGCAAATGAGCTTAATTTTTTACCAAATAAAAATGGAAGATAGAGTGTTGGGTGATGAATGTGATCAAGAAAAGGAGAAATGGGTGTTCTGTAGTGTGAAATATATATATTAGAAGAAAAAAGGAAGAAGGTAAAGCTCCGGATTTTGGACTTAGATTTGGAAGAAAAGAATGAAAAAATGAAATTGTAGAAGAGGAAGAAAGAAGAAAACGAAAAGCAGAAGACTGAAAGAACAAAGAACGAAGAAGAACGGAGGGGAGGGGCCGGACGGGGGATCCAGAGTTGTTAGGAAGATGAGCTCTTTTTAATATTTCCATGTGGCTTTCGATTATGTCTGATTGCCACGTCAGAAACATTTCCATGTGGCCTGAACTTATTTATGCACATTGTGAGAAGTATTTAATTGGCATACTTTTGTTGGGGTTGAAGTGTACAATGCGTATAGACTTTAGTTGAAGTGTCTAAATGAAATATAGTGCCAACCTTAAGGGGCTGCCTATGTATTTGGCCTTTAGTTTCTGAAGTGTCATATGATGCATATATTGATAAAAGCTCCCATCATCAGAACAGTCATGTAATCAATTGAAAGTTTGTTTCAGTAATTAACAACAAAAATAATATAGAAAAGTGCATTATCTGGGTGGATTCCTTTCAATTTTAGATTTAACCAAAATGTAGAGCAAACTTACATTTTCTGCGAGCTTCTCGATGACTGCTTGCACATAATTTCTGAATTTAGAGCGAAGCATCACAGTCACCTCACTCAAGCGCTCTCCAGGGGCGGTGTTCCCTCCTTCGGGAATACATGAACCCCAGGACTTAAATTGCTGCTCTATTTTTGGGCGCAGAATGTCAAGCATCCTCTTCATTGAATTCAAAAGAATACCCAACTGAAAGAAGGAACATGTTTCAGGCCTAGATATATGAATAATAAATGATGAAGGGCAGAGCTACGAGGATACGTACATCATCTGGCACAATATATGGGCAAACTGATCTTTTGGCAAGTTTTTGCACATATTTGAGGCCAAACTTCTTGGGTGTCAAATTCTCCTTTAATGGTGACAAGACATCTGCATATTGCTTCTCTAGTGCATCCAAAATTGCTTTCTCAATATCAGCAATGGCCTATGGCATTAAGAAAAAAAAGGTGTTAACTATAAAACAAAATAGTAGTTATAACAAAAGAAAAATGAATAAAATGTAACATGAATGCAAAGTGCAACAGCAGCTCGTATGCTACCATCTATTTGATTCCTTTTATCTCAAGCAAGCAACTATATGTTCACTCCCAGAAAAAAAAGAAAAATGAAGCAAAAAAGGGAAAAATGAAAAGGAAATAAAAATCCCTATGTAACAAATTCCCTTTCATATGACATCCCAATGGGGCAGTCTACAATTTCCAGGTTTTAGTAAGACGGGCAGAAACAGAAGAAACCAAAGAAAAGGGATAATGAGTACTGGGAAATTGGTAATCAATAACTACTGTTTCACTATCAATCATTCATTGATCCGAGATCTAAATGTGTGAATTGAAAGGTCCGGAAGATCGACTGTGTAATCAATTGTTAGAATCAATAGGTCTTCAAATTGTTCATTACTTTATGTTAGAATCAATAGGTCTTCAAATTGTTCATTACTTTAGTCAGTCAATGAACTCTTTTGAATGACATGGTAAAAAATGCAACAAGCTTCAGAAAATTGTACCAAAAATCCCCCTTGTTTTGCCTACAATACAATATTTTCATGCATTGAGTAGTAAAAGAAAAACAAGAATAATCAGGGCATACATTCTCCAATGCAAATGTGTATTCCGGCCAGCGGCAGATGATGACCTCATAGTCAGTTAGAGTTTCTTTCAGGCGCTCGTACATTTCATCGACGAATGGGGTTGTTGAATGCTGTGTTTTCACTCCCGACCATTTCACCTGTGAGATGATGAGTTTATTCAGCACCAATCAGGAAACAATGAAGGATAGAATAGATCACCAGAAAGTGCAAACCAATGCTAACTGAACGCCTATATTAACTTGATGCAGAACTACGAAAGCTCTGAGTAGTGTAAAGAGTCAAATTTTCTTTTCCATGTAATCAAGCATATAAAACTAAGATTTCCCCATTGCTATTTCACCTGTGAGATAATGAGTTTATTCAGCACCAATCAGGAAAGGATGAAGGATAGAATAGATCACCAGAAAGTGCAAACCAATGCTAACTGAACGCCTATATTAACTTGATGCAGAACTACGAAAGCTCTGAGTAGTGTAAAGAGTCAAATTTTCTTTTCCATGTAATCAAGCATATAAAACTAAGATTTCCCCATTGCTATTTCACCTGTGAGATAATGAGTTTATTCAGCACCAATCAGGAAAGGATGAAGGATAGAATAGATCACCAGAAAGTGCAAACCAATGCTAACTGAACGCCTATATTAACTTGATGCAGAACTACGAAAGCTCTGAGTAGTGTAAAGAGTCAAATTTTCTTTTCCATGTAATCAAGCATATAAAACTAAGATTTCCCCATTGCTATTTCACCTGTGAGATAATGAGTTTATTCAGCACCAATCAGGAAAGGATGAAGGATAGAATAGATCACCAGAAAGTGCAAACCAATGCTAACTGAACGCCTATATTAACTTGATGCAGAACTACGAAAGCTCTGAGTAGTGTAAAGAGTCAAATTTTCTTTTCCATGTAATCAAGCATATAAAACTAAGATTTCCCCATTGCTATTTCACCTGTGAGATAATGAGTTTATTCAGCACCAATCAGGAAAGGATGAAGGATAGAATAGATCACCAGAAAGTGCAAACCAATGCTAACTGAACGCCTATATTAACTTGATGCAGAACTACGAAAGCTCTGAGTAGTGTAAAGAGTCAAATTTTCTTTTCCATGTAATCAAGCATATAAAACTAAGATTTCCCCATTGCTATATGAATTAACCAAAAGCAATAAATCTAGACCTTAGTAGTTTCAATTACAAGTTCTTTTTAGTTGCGGACATTTTTGCATTGCATATGGGTAGCAGTAAGTGAATACTTCCACACCAAAGAAACTTTCCTCCAAATTAAACCCTGCAAAAGTGCAAGATTTACAACTTCTTATATTTCATTTTCCTTTCAGACTAACACGTGCAAGAAAATGAATGTAGTTCTCCTTTACTTTATTGTAAATTTTTCAAGGGAAAAAAAAAGTGAACCGGGGGTGGGGGGGGCAGAGAGATTGACTGGCTTAATCCAAAAGATTAAAACACAAATAATAATAAAGAATATAGCACAGTGCAAGATAATATAATAAGTGAGACGTGCTGGAACGAAAACGAGTCTGATGCACACGAATTGCTGTTCGGGAAAATAATCACACCAAACACGTAGATCATATGAAATGCGGTTCATCATAATGCGGGGATACTAGAGCCAAGTCAAGAGAGTGTAGATAAGGGTTTAAACAGTGCCTGGTAAAGCCTCAGTAGTACCTTGTCCAGCTTGCAGGATTCCAGCAAAGAGAGACGCTTATCCTGGATCCACAGGATAATATACAAATGGAACAACTCTTTCGCATCAACTCCTCCTTTAACGGGCCTGCACAGGTTATTTCATTAAAAATTACAGCATTTAGAATATAAATCTTACGTATCAAAACGTGCACCTATGAGGCAAGAATTACTTGATATTCCAGCAGGCAAGATCCCTCTGAAAATCTGCTGTTGCAATGACGAGATCAGTCACATGAGGAGAAGGGCCAGCAGGGGGGCATGCAATCAGGAATGTACGCAATCTACAGCAAAGTTCTGCACTATATATCGCTGAGGAAAGATTCGGCAAGTCTATGAAGCTGCACACAGAGAATTGAAAACACTGAAACAGTTAGGAGAGCTACAAAAATTGACAACAAATAATGAGGAAAAAAATTGGCATTGGACTCGTTGATTGTTAAACAAGAACATGCTTAGTGCTATTATGCATGAAAGAAGAAATGCAGATGTAATGCATAAGCACAAGAGAGGGGATCATATCTATTAAGAAAATGGATTCTGGCCCTAACTCAACCTCAAAAGCTAGCTCATTAAGTGAGGATTTCCAAACTATACAAGGAGACAATAGTCCATTCCTAGCCAATGTGGAACATTCCATACCCTTCTGCAACCCCAGGACTAAACGTCTTATGCGTGGATAATATAACACGGGCCAAACATTAGGTAAATTAAGAATATGGATGGGTTTGGCTCTGATATCATATTAAGAAAATGGACTTTGAGTCTAACTCAACCTCAAAAGCTAGCATAGGAGGTGAGGATTCCTCAAGAAATGTCAATGTTTGTTTTATGGAAAAAATCAATTCACTTTACCATCTTCGCATATATGATTTGAGTGATGTGCGTTGTTTCTCATTACTCATCAATCTAAAAGGCCCAAATACATAGGCAGACCCTTACACTTGTCCAAATTTTTCATTTAGGCACTTAAATTAAACATTGTTCCTATTAGACACTTAAACCCAAGTCAAAGTATACCTAATAGACACCTCATGAACAATTTTCCACAAAACAAAGCGCGTGACTTTCAAATGTTCTGATATTACAAAACAAGCGAATCATACTGTGACACGTGGAACATTGAAAGAAAAAAGAATTTTTTATTTATTTTAGATTCTCTTCCAACACCCCTCTTCGTCTTGTTCGTGCCCCTTCCCCAACCCCCAACCCCCCTCTCCACCGGCCCCAACAGTTCTTTCCCCAAATCCCCGCAAACCATTTCACTATTAAAAATGTAATCAATTTTAACATCCAAAATCTTTTTTTTTTTTTTTTTGATGACAGCCCCAACAATGCAACAAATCTTCCAACAAAGCTCAACAAAAATCTATTGAACAAATGCCATGATTTAGACCAGTGGAGTTCTCCTTGTTTTGCGAATTTTCACGGAGCTTAAGCACTCATGGCTTTCATATCCAAAGTAAACAAATCCTCCAAGTGATCACCTAATTATTAATTGAAAAACAAAAACAAATTCATAATTTTTATTCTAGTACTCTTTTCCTTATAAGTGTCATATTTGGTAAGGATTTTAAGGTGAAGTTCAAGGGGCACTTATGTCTGTGGTGGGTGGGCAGTGTTGGTGGGGAATGTGGAGAGAAGAGAAGTGGACGGTGGAAGGGAGAGAATGTGAGGAAGGAGAAAACTTCTTATTCTTTTTCGGGAAAAAAGTGGCCTCACTTGCTCAAATAACGGTGGAAGGGAGAGAATGTGAGGAAGGAGAAAACTTCTTATTCTTTTTTGGGAAAAAAAGTGGTCTCAGTTGCTCAAATAAGGTGTCTCACACACACACATTGCGCCATGTCAGCAATGTGTGTTTAATAGGTACACTTTAACTTGAGTTCAGGTGTCTAATAGGAACAAGGTTTAGTTTAAGTGCCCAGGTAAAAAATTCTGTCAAGTTTAAGGGGCCGGTTAAATATTTGGCCATCTAAAAGTAAGTAATAGTCTCGGTATAGTTTGAACTTAGACATACCTTGGAAGTATATTTTGATTGTGGATCTCCATATCAGTAAAAATTTCATTTCTGATGTTCATGCATAGTGACTTCATTTTTTTATAAGCAGTAGACACAGTAACAGCATCCATCAAGAGTCCTTCATTATTCCCGCTGACATATTCATCTGTCTCTGTCAAGTACCGCCTTGATCTTTTCTTAGCAGCGGCCTGTGCAATCAAACATTAATGCCAAAAATTGTATATAAGAAACAGAAGATATAGGAAGATATGCGCCAGCTTCCAGACCTGGAAATAGCTATACAGTGTGTTCTGAGCTTCAGGAGATAATATATCATGAAGTAGAGAATACAGTTTAACAGCAGGCTCCAATGCAGGTGGTACAACCCCCGTAGCAGGTTTGAAAACATCCATTATCCCTGATGGTGTTGACTCATCCAATGACTTGTAGTTCTCAAAAACCAGCGCAAAGATCTGTTCAATTTGGTCCTCAACTTCCCCCAAAATACGATTCTGTAGGTAGCAAGCAAACATTGTGCAAAGTCAGTAGATGTTACGATTCTGTAGGTAGCAAGCAAACATTGTGCAAAGTCAGTAGATGTGAGCATATTGTAGGCCATGCTTTTACCAAAAAACACAGACGTCGAATACAACTTTGAAGACAATGAAGTCACAGAATAACTTGGAATCTTAGAGACACAAGACAGCATCAATGTCCAATCTGCACTAAGGGATATATCAGATTCAATTCTGTTTACAAGTGTTACCTCTTGATGACTAAGGGTGCTCTTAGAACGGCCCTTCATTATTACAGGCAACAAAAGATCATGCACAATTGTAAGACAATCAGCAGTTGGTGTTGCAACATCCATGACATATGAAAGGTACCTGAACAGTTGATGTTGCAAAATTAATACAAGCTAGCACAGAATAAGGAGGCGGACAACTCCTCCAGTACCTAAAACAAGCAAAAGTAAATGGATTGTACCTTAATCTAGTATATGCATCAGAAACTCCATAGTATGATGCAAACTCGGTGAGTAACCATTTCCAAGGACCATGTAGTGTCAAGTTTCTTTGTTGGAATTGCTGAATCTTCATTGCAACTTCAAGTGCTAGGTCATAAGCAACAGTTTCTGCAACCGAACCACACTATGATAGGACGAAACCAAAAAAGTGTCAGATTATAGAAATTCGTTATCTAACTGTTCTTTCATTTTCTCCGCATAACTTTTTTGAGCAGGGGATTCCAGCAAATCATTTAATGGTCAGAGAATAAAAGCACATTACACATTTCCACAGAAGAACTCCACCAAGATAACAATAGATAATAAGATGGAATGCATTATCAATCGTGAATCCAATTGCAAAGAGGTCCTTCCAAATATCATTTGAATATGCTAAGAAATGAACAAGTCAGCTTCATATTTCAAAAGAGTCAGCTTCATATCATTGTAATTAAATGAGGGGAGGAGTGAAATGACGAACAAGACAGGCTCAGTATCTACAGAAGTCCACAAATACTGATTTGAAAGTCAGAATGTGTTGCATTCTTATCTTCTCTTTTCCTCTCTCTAAACTACATACTTGGAAAGCAATTCATTAAGCAAAATTACATGAGCCAACATAGATAAATAATTCTTTTACTCTTCTTTTAGTTGTAGAAATGCTTGAAAGCATGACAAAACTCACCTTAAGATGACTATTTTCATCAAATGTAGCTGAGTAATTTATAAAGAGTTGTACTTTGCCAACAAGCTCGTGCTCTGGTTCACGATACACAGACCACCATCGAAGTTTCTCACCCTGAATGAATCTTTATGTAAGCATCACGAGCAACTGAAGCAGTTATGATAGTTGATGACTAAGTAGAATTCAGACAGATTTACCGGTTCTTCAGCAATGGTGGCGACTTGAGCAAGGACACGGCCATAATGCTTTCCATTGGAATCCAGGACTTCAACAATTAGGTCATCTCCAAAACTATCTGGAAAGCTGTAAAGATGTTCACATAACAATCCAAACATCATAGCAGTTCTCCAAAGACAAAAACTTGCATTTAACAAACTCAATAAAACGGAAGTAGGATGAAGCCTGAAGGACAAAGAGAAACTTACAAAATGTGGGTTTCGCCTGATCCAGGTTGCATTTTTATAGCATCCTCTTCCATTGAACTTTTTAGTCGTAATAAACAATAGTATGTCTCTGATCACATATAACGTTTCTTGGGTGAGATAACATTTAGCAAATAGAATCATTACCTTATAAAGAAAAAAATGCCTCTATGGTCACAGAGTTTATGTGCCACATAGGTCTTAAAGTGAAGAGGATAAAAGGTATGAGGATAGAGAACGGTCAAGTATAAAAATTTCCCATAATACCAATTATTTTAAAGCTCCCTATAAGTTGGTATGTTTTACATGAACTTCTTTACCTTGAACAACTTCATAAGACGATGGACTGCTGCGTAAAGATGTTACACCAATTTTCAGGAGTCCAGAAACTTGCTTTATATATTGGGTGCTCGCCTGCATGTATGCCAAACTCTGGCGAGAGAATGAACCATTTGCAGGCATACGAGGAGCAAAACGGACTTTGCGAACTGCTTGCCATCCTGAAGAGAATGCTGACTGCAAATTTGATAGGTGATATCTAACAGATTCCATCTTTATTTTTGGTGTCTTCAAGGAAGAAAAACTGCAGCCAGTAGGTGGGTCCAGGCCCATTTTAACCTTCCTAACTGCAAAATCAGAACAAGGTCAATGAGAGATTTCTTCGGTAGTATTACCCAGAAATAATGCAAGTAAATATCATGGATTACCTTGGATCTTCATCTTTCCAACCATTTGCTTAGGTTTTGCGGCAGCCGCCTCTTTAGGAAGCTCTGAAGAGCGATTTGCCATTAATTCCTCCTCTGATTGTAATAGAACTTGTTGTAACCTGTAAATCCATGTAGAAGACAAGATTAATTGGGTTCTTCATTTACAAGGGCACAAGAACTCTATGAGCATGCATGCTCAATAACGTGGAACAAGGAGAAAAACTGACCTAAACGCATTCCTTAGTAGTGCACATTCACTCTCCAAGAACATCGGAGCTTCCAAGCAACCCCTAGCCCAAGCATGCAGGCAAAGCCTAACACACGCATCATAAGCAAGCACACGATGCCATGGCCCTAGTGCACTGTATTGGACAGAAAATCATCACTGATAATACCTGAAGAGTAACTAGACAATGGACATTTGTTCGCGTTACCAGTAAAGATACCTGGCATGAAAAGTTGGAAGGCGAGCAGGATAAGAACCCGAAGGTCCTCCACTTTCTACAGCAGCAGCAGTCGTCCTGGGAAACATATGCAAGCAGATATAAGCTGAAATTCAGGAAGTACTGTGCTTTCAAAGAAGGAAAGCACTAATGCCCAAGCAAAAGATATAGCTTTAGGTTTTGCAACTGGTTTGTGAACACTAACCTCACAGGTGAGTCAGAATGATTTGGAACTTTGACCTGGTCGTTTATGCCAGAAGAAATGTTACTATTTGCCTTAGTTGAGAGACCACTATCTTCTGCTGTAGATTGCAAATTAACTGTTCTAGAGGCAGGGACCCGTTCATCAACTTCTTTGATTTCGGCAGTAGAACTACAAAATGGAGGTGCACTGGGAACCTCTTCATCCGAAGCGGCCTTCTTCGGTGAATTCCCAGAGGCCATATCCTGCAAGTGATTGAATTAGCTTCACAAGAGCGTGTCCAACTTCTCTAGAAAGTACAAGGAACCATGTGATATATGACGAAAATTCCGCTGCACTAGTAGAACAAATTAAATGCAACAAGCAAACATTCTGCAAAATGGAAAAGGACAATGTAGCCATCAACAAGAGCTAATCAGACTATTCATCCATCGACTATTATTCTTATTCCATTAGAATGACGCACATGCCTAATAAGCAGCAAGTTCAAAAGGTTATACTAAACACAGATCCTCATCAACTTACAGCGGTTGAACATCTCCTAAGCTTACTAGAAACATCCTTGATATTTATGGCAATCAATACATCCAGCTGATCCAATAGTTAGATCTCATTCAAGATATGATGCAATTGATAATCCATTTGACATACTCTAGATTGAATTTATTTTCACGGTGGGGAGTGGGGATAGTGCCGGGAGAAAAAAGGAACTATTGTGCTTTACTCCACAATGAAAATAAGGAATAAGGAAAAAAAAAAAAAAGTAGACTATATTAATAGAAGTATATCAGCTTATCCTTAGTCAACCTCAAAAAGATTCCAAAACTAAGTGAGTAACACAATACTGGAAACATGTAGCAACAATAGAGCATTCAACTGGCCACTCATGCCAGGACTGAGTTCTTTCTGCTCATCCATAAGGGTGTACCTTGGTCATTTTTAGCCATGAGCAAATTTAACTACTTCATATTATTCAATATCGCCACTACAGAAGTCTTAGTTTATTCCACTGAAAATACCTAAAATGGTCTAATTATAATTTGAAAAATTATATTGCATAAAAGCTGGATAGATTGAACATTCTGCTCAATAATAATCAATGATATCGATCAAAAACATAAGGTAGTACTTAAAATTTTTTACACAGCACTACGGATGATAAAATTAAAGAACTGCAATGCGGAACACTAGAAACTGAAGATAAGTGCATCCATAAAAAAAAAATAAGGACATGCTTGAACATGTTCATTGGGACATAAGAGTTAGAAGGAATCTTCAGGATTGGGAAGTAGCTAAATTCCAAGGCCTGGTTGAAATGTTAGTAAGGACTTATGAAAGTGGGATGTGGGACGAGATGGTTCGTTTTTAGTATAGTCATGTTATCATCAGCTCTTGGTGAGAAAGTAATCAAATTAAACACATTATCAGTTTGGATCCGCTCAGTACCAAAAAATGGGGGGCATTTTTACTTGGCTAGCAACACGGGGAGCTATCCTAACAACTGGAAATTTGAGAAGAAGGAGGATTATAGAAATGGCAACGCACAGAATCTGAAGTAAGAGTGCGGATGCATACATCATACATGAGCACATTTAGGCAACTTTTGACAACCATTAATGAGGAGAATCATTCCTAAAAAAGATATTTTTAAATGACTGTTTCTATGTAACCATAGAAACTCAATTCGGAACATAGCTAACGCAAATTAATACCTTCTGAGTCTTGTTTCCTGTATTCAATCTTGACGGAATGCTGGATGCATACCCCTCAGATGCATAATTTGTTGATCGTGGAACGGTTCCATTATTGGTCCCAACTTGAGTCGAGGAAAACTCAGAGCTTGCAGCAGAATCAGAAGATTCCTCCTCAGTATAAACACTACTTCCAATTGGATATCTATTAGCTCCTCTCATCAATCTATCAGCCACATATCCACGACCTCTCCCCAACGTCTCCATTGATGAACTAACATCATCAGAGTACACACTGTCACTTGCATACAGCGCAGTAGCACGCCTTTGTGGGAGATTGTAATATCTTTGAGTGGCTGCAGTAGTGCTAGGAATTCTATCGTCGTGTGGTGATGAATCCAGTGAGTATCTTCCCCCATAAACCTCCTCTTCTGAGTCAGTGATCATGTCATTATCAGAAGCTGATGCACTTTCATCTAAATTTCCAGGAATAACTCTAGATACCGGAATAACTCCTGATAAATGGCCACTCCGGAATTTGGAAGGCGGTGGAAGTCCAACATTGCGGCCGCCATTTCTCATGCTGCCAATAGGATCAATTCTTGATCTTTGGCTTGAAATAGAGTAAGGAACTTCCTTTGTCTGCTGCCCAGAACCCTGAATTTTGAGTTCAATTTTTCAAATAATGCAACAAAAACTAATGAATCAACAACCTCCAAAACTGTCACTATCACACACTGAATTTCAAAATCAAAGCTAAAATCAGTCACACAACATGACAAAGAAAATCTGATATCTTAAATTAAGACTTCAAAATTTGAAATTTCAAGAATATTAGATAAAAACAAAACCCAGATAGAAATTAGAAGAAAATTGAAGGGAATAGAGAAATGAGACCTCTCTAACCCACTTGAGGGCGTTATTATCAAGACCCTCAGTGAACATCTGCTTCTGAAATCGCCTGTGTTCACGGAAACAAGAAACTCCAGTAAGAGAAAATCACAATGCATCACTAACATAAGAGCAAAAAACAAAACAAAAGACTATCATATATAAAATACCAGAATGTGTGTTCTCTGTGTGTGTGTGCCTGAGAGAGAGAGAGGAAAAAGTAGTAAAAATCTGATCGTGAAAGAGAGGATAGAGATCAGTGGAAACAAAAGACACCCAGAGGAAGGCTCACTCCTCACTGCTAAAACACAAAAAATAATGAAGAAAATATAATGTGGTCGGTTTTCATACCTTAAACGGTGTCGTTTTTCAAGGAAGCAGGTCACAGAATAGTGTTACTTCATCGTAATTAAGAGAAGTTTTCTTTTTTGTTTATTTATTACTGTAGTTGTTTCGTAGGAAAAAAGAAAAACAAGAATGGCAGAAGAAGGGGAAATTTTGCCGAAAAGTACTGAGCACGTAAAAATGGTGGGGGTGACACAACAACAAAAACAAAAACAAAAAAGGAGTCGAACGTTGTAATGGGAACTACCTTTATTGCGTTGTTTCTCTCTTTTCTGTTTTCCGGCTTCCTTATGCGATAAACAATCACTTACATGTTGTGTGGGTCCCACACATGTGCTTTTTCCACTCGCTTTCTACTTTTTTTCAAAATTTTACGTACTAGTTTTGGACACTTATGCTTTCATTTTCCTATTTGCCCCTTGAAAATTGGATTTTGTAATATAGTCAAACATTGTATAACTATTGTGTTTCTTCTGATATTTTTTGTATAGCTATATTGAATTATTATTATAAAGGACATATATTATGCATAACATAAAAAGTCAGTTCCGAAAAAATTTACAACTTTAATGGTAAATGATTATTATATGAAAATATTGTCATAAATAGGTCTGACTGTGTTTCTTTATTCTCATTTGGGAGACACATCCTTCAAATTCGTATTGTACCTCCTAATGTGTACACTTATGTTTTACTGTTGATGAACCCTAATTTCTAATTTCTGAGGCAACTTAGAGAAGATAAAGTGTTCGATGTCTCCAAGGAATTTGCTTTGTTTTGTCCAAATAACCTATACTTTGATCTGAAGAGAAGAATTGGACTTGGGCCTCTTTTCTACTAGGCCTTATCTTATTTGGGCTCATTACTGGACTGCAGCTCTAAAGACCACTAGAAGCCCAACTCTTCTAGAAGATCAGATATTATTTTGCCTTTTGTATTTATCTTATTTTAGTTATAGGGAATAAAAGTTAGTTATAGTGTAGTCAATTAGAGAATGTCACTTGGTTCTTTCTGTTTTACCCTAGATTTTTTTTATTGTATTTATACATCATCCCTGTACAGCAAAATTCATTCAATCATATACAGAAAAGGAAAATTCTTCCAACATTTATTTTACATTCCTGCATGGTATCAGAGCAGGGTCATTTCTGCTCCTAAACATCTCAAATCTATCACATAATTTCTATCCTTTTCTTCCTTCATTCTCTCAGCAATGGGTTCCACTGAAGTCCCAGAAAATTCCTCTTCCACTACACGAGTCACATCACCTGCAGCATCTCTCACTGCAGCAGGTATTGTTGATTCAGCTCACCCTTATTACCTTCATCCCTCAGATTATCCAGGGATGAACTTAGTTTCTTCAGTCTTTGATGAAAAAGCCTATGGAGGTTGGAGGAGAGTTGTTGTAATTGCTCTTTCTGCTAAGAACAAACTAGGGTTTATTGATGGTTCCCTAGTTGTCCCTGAGGCAGATTCTGGTCTGAAGAAAGTTTGGGCTCGTTGTAATGATATGGTACTCTCTTGGCTGCTGAACTCCTTGTCAAAAGAAATAGCTGAAAGTGTGCTATACTCGCAGAGTGCAAAAGACTTATGGAATGACCTGGAGGACAGATTTGGTCAAACAAATGGTGCAAAATTATTTCAGTTACAAAAGGAGCTCGGTGGAGTGGTTCAAGGTAACACAAGTGTGTCTACTTATTTTACTAAAATGAAAAGCCTCTAGGATGAACTTGATGCACTTAATACCTTTTCTGCTTGTGTGTGTGAGTGTGAATGTAGAGCTAAAGCTAAGTCACACAAAGCACATCAAGATGAAAGACTCCTGATGTTCCTAATGGGCCTAAATGACATATTCTTTGGAGTAAGGAGCAATATTATTCTATCTTCCCCTTTACCTTATATAGGAAAAGCTTATTCTCTTGTTATTCAAGATGAAAAAACAAAAAGAGAAATCCATGCTACACCAGCTTATCCTGGGGAATCAGCTTCTTTCATGGTTAATAATCAGACAGGAAACAACAATCAGGGAACAAACTTCAAAAGGGTCAAGGATAACAGAGGGCAAAAGGGATTCCTGAACTCTAAGAAGCCTATTGGTATTTGTGCCTATTGCAAGAAACCATGCCATACCATTGATCAATGTTATAGAATTCATGGTTTCCCATCTGATTTTAAGTTTACAAATCAGAGAAAGTTTCAGGGACAAGGACAGGTGCAAGCAAGTAATGTGTTCAGGTCAAATGAGGAGAGTGTCCAAACAGGAAATAGTGCAGAAAATGTACAGTCTGTTACCCAAGAAAATGTGGCAGAGTTACTGCAGCTCCTTCAGGAGATGAAATTGGGACAACATAATATAAACTCTTATGAACCTTCAGCAAATGTGAGTTGTGCTGGTATGACAAAATTCTTTGATTCTTATGCCTGTTTCATTCAAATTAACAGCAATTCATGGATATTAGATAGGGGGGCAACAGAGCATATGTGTTTCAACAAAGACTTTTTCATTCACTATAAAGCCTTACCTAAGCCCCTTATGGTTAAGCTTCCAAATTCTTATAGAGTTAAAGTGACACGCTCAGGTTCAGTTTCTTTGTTTCCCAATATGGTGTTATATGATGTTTTGTATATACCATCTTTCAGATATAATCTTCTATCTGTACATAAATTGTGCAAACAACTTCAGAAGTATGTCTTATTCACTCATAATTCTTGTATTTTGTCGCAGGGCCCTTTACTGAAGAGCCCTATGGAGATTGGTAAAGAAGAGGGAGGTCTCTACATTCTTAGATCTAGTCACTCAACAGCTGCCTCTAGGAAGCTATCTAAGTGTAGTAGTTTTTCTGTTTACAAAAGGAATGCACATTCCAATGTTGTTTTTAATTCCAGTTTTTTCTTTTCTGATTTAAATGTAAGAGAAAAGTTATGGCACTATAGATTAGGCCACTTACCTTTGAGTAATATGAAGAAAATTTCATCAAATTGTATTCCTTCTTGTTCTAGTTTCTCTAGTCCTTGTGCTATTGGCCCTTTGGCAAGACAATCTAAGCCTCCTTTTCCCACAAGTTCTATATCAACCAAGAATGCTTTTGAAATGATACATGTGGATACCTGGGGTCCTTATACCACCCCTACTTATGATAATTTTACCTATTTTCTTACCATTGTGGATGACTTTACTAGAGGTACTTGGACTTACTTGTTAAGTACTAAATCTAATGCTTTTGCTGTTCTCAAATCCTATTTAGTTATGGTAGAAAGACAATTTCAAACAAAGGTGCAAATTGTTAGAACAGACAATGCTTTTGAGTTAGGGAGTGGCAAGACATAATCAGAATTTTTTCAATCCCAAGGAATTGTTCACCAAACCACTTGTGTACATACTCCACAACAAAATAGAGTTGTGGAGAGAAAACATAAGTATTTGCTAGAAACCTCCAGGGCTTTGTTGTATCAGTCACATTTACCCATAGCATATTGGGGGGATTGTCTTCTCACTGCTACCTACTTAATCAACAGATCCACTTCAAGAATTCTGCAATCTAAAACACCTTATGAGAAACTCTTCAAAACCAAGCCAAACTATTCCATGTTGAGTTGTTTTGGCTGTTTATGCTTTGCTTCTACCACACCATATCATAGAACAAAGTTTGCACCTAGGGCTGTAGCTTGTGTTTTCTTAGGTTATCCACATGGTAAGAAGGGTTATAAATTGCTTAGTCTCAAAACTTTGAGAACTTTCATCTCAAGGGATGTTGTGTTTCATGAGGAATTTTTTCCTTTTGCTTCAATTGCTACCAGTCTATCCTCTACTCCTCATCTGCCTATTACTAGTCTCTATCCTGGTCATCTCCCTGTTTCAGATATCACACAAGGTGGTCCCTTTTCTCATGCCTCCAACACTCCTCTCACTTCACATGTGACTCATTTTCCTACTTCATCACCTACCTCAACTCCCTTACCTCCAACACACCTGGCTTCTAACTATACCTCTGAAACCTCCTCTCCATCACCTATCCCTATTCCTATATTCCCTTCCTCTGACACTGAACTACACTTAGAAGACCTCATCAGAAAATCCTCCAGGCCACACAACCCTCCTGCCTATCTTAAGGATTACATTTCTAATGCTCTCCATCTCACAAATGTGAGCAGTTCATGTTTCCTCACTCCCGTGACCCCTCACTTTGTCTCCTTTGTTGGACTCTCTTCTACCAATCAACATATGCTCAACTCTATTTCTAATCTTCATGAACCTGTTAGTTTTACACAGGCAGCACACCATCCAGGCTGGATGGATGCTATGAGAAAGGAGATTGGGGCTCTAGAACTCAATAAGACATGGGATGTGATGGAGCTACCACCAGGGAAGAAGGCTTTGCCATGTAAGTGGGTTTACAAAATTAAACAATATTCTGATGGTTCTGTGGAAAGATTGAAGGCCAGGTTGGTTGTGAGGGGAGATATTCAGAGAGAGGGCATTGATTTCAATGAAACATACTCCCCTGTGGTAAAGATGACTACCATAAGATGCATACTTGCTACAGCTGTTAAAAAGGGATGGGGACTTTATCAATTAGATGTAAATAATGCATTTTTACATGGGGATTTAGATGAAGAAGTCTACATGAAATTTCCAGCTGGTATCACCCACCTACACCTAATCATGTATGCAAATTGAAGAAGTCTCTATATGGGCTTCGACAAGCCTCTCGTCAATGGTATGACAATCTCACTACAGCCTTACGTTTTAAAGGTTTCACTCATTCTTTGAATGATTATTCATTATTTTTCAAAAGGACAGATTGTTCTATCTCTATTGTAGCAGTGTATGTAGGACATTTTATTAACAGGTAATGATGAAGCTGAACTACATGCATTAAAGGAATTTCTCAACCAGGAATTCAAAATTAAGGATCTTGGTTTCTTACATTTTTTTCTTGGCGTGGAAGTCATTCGAGAACCTGAAGGTTTGATTTTATCCCAGCGTAAGTTTACCTTGGATCTCTTGGAGGAATTTTCATCTCTGCACTTGACTCCAGCCTCCTCACCTCTTGATTTTTCCATCAAATTGTTAGCCAAAACAGGGGATCCTGTACCGGATGCAACTCTATATCGTCATCTTCTGGGTAAGCTTAATTATCTTACCCATACCAGGCCTGATTTTTCTTTCACTGTCCAGCATCTGAGTCAATACATGCAAGACCCACGCCAACCACATCTCGATGTTGCTTATCGGGTTCTCCACTATCTCTTAAAAGACCCAAGTCTTGTACTTTTTATGTCTGCTTCACCTTCATTCCAGCTTCTCGCCTTTTGTGACTCTGATTGGGGAACTTGTCCTGAAACTCGCCGGTCAGTCAGTGGCTTCTATATCTCGCTGGGTTCCTCTCCCATTTCTTGGAAATCCAAGAAACAAACTTCCATTTCCCTTAGTTCTGCTGAGGCTGAATATCGTTCCATGAGATGGGTTGTAGCTGAACTCACTTGGTTGATTCGTATTTTTGAGGATCTCTCTATCTCCATTTCCCTACCTGTTCCTCTTCATTCTGATAGCCAAGCTACGCTTCACATCGCCAAGAACCCAGTCTTCCACGAACGCACCAAGCATGTAGAAATCGACTGTCACTTTGTGCGACAGCAATTTCTTGCTGGCCTTATCTCTCTTTCTTTTGTTCAATCTAACTCTCAGCTTGCAGATCTCTTCACTAAACCTCTCACAGGTCCTCTTCATCGGAATCTATTGGGCAAGTTGGGTGTTCGTATCTCCCCCTCCAACTTGGGGGGGAGGGGGGGGGAGGTGTTGATGAACCCTAATTTCTAATTTCTGAGACAACTTAGAGAAGATGAAGTGTTCGATGTCTCCAAGGAATTTGCTTTGTTTTGTCCAAATAACCTATACTTTGATCTGAAGAGAAAAATTGGACTTGGGCCTCTTTTCTACTAGGCCTTATCTTATTTGGGCTCATTACTGGGCTGCAGCTCTAAAGATCACTAGAAGCCCAACTCTTCTAGAAGATCAGATATTATTTTGCTTTTTCTATTTATCTTATTTTAGTTATAGGGAATAAAAGTTAATTATAGTGTAGTCAATTAGAGAATGTCACTTGGGTCTTTCTTTTTTACCTTAGATTCGTTTTCATTGTATTTATACATCATCCCGGTACAGCAAAATTCATTCAATCATATACAGAACAGAAAAATTCTTCCAACGTTTATTTTACATTCCTGCATTTACAAAGTTGATAAATTTTTAGGATTGACTGATTTAGAAATAAGTTATTTTGGGATTGTAATATATAAATTAAAAACATAGAATTGGTAACACGGAATAGTATTTTGATCTCTTATATAAATTCAAAACAGAGAAAATTTTAGGATTGACTGATAATGTTGGAATCTTTTAGTGTTTAATCTTTGTATATTATTATTTCATGTTATATTAGGAATAAATAATATACCAATAGATCGATTTAATAAATGTTACCAATATTATCTGCGCAAGATTCAAATACAATCAAATACGGAATAAAACTATATCAAAATTCATATCAAGATATTTCATTTTATACATCAAGGCTCAAAATCAAAAGAAATATTTACATCAACGTCCAAATTTGATCTAATGTCTTTTAACCATGTCACTTAACTTTATTATTACTAGTATGGTACAATTACCAAATTAATGTCTAGACTTCATGGTGCCAATTCAATTAATATCTAGCAAAGTAATACAAAGGATAATTGTGGGAATTAATGAGAAGAATACTATAGAATAAGGGATTTCTAGATGGGAAAATAACCAAATTTATTTCTGTACTATTCAGATTTGTTTAATTCCGTATCTTATTACACTTTTGGTCCATTTAGGTTGCTACCATTAACAAATTGTCTCCTATTTATCTTTGTAGTTAACCGAGCTCCAGCCTGAAATAGATAGATTCCACGTATTTAAATTCTTCGAGAAAAAAAATAACTTACCCTCAATTTTTACGATAATTTAAAATTAATCTCATATTGGAATTTATTAATTGTCAAGGAAAAAAATAAAATAATTTCCAAGCATCTATAGTCCTAAGACGAAAAACTTACAAAAAGTACCCATGTTCTTATAATCATAGACCCGCCTTTGATGAAACATAATGGAAATGGAGATGAATATAAAGGTGATGGGAACTATTGGGAGATTTATTAGAGTTGCATATTAGATCCATTGATATAGATCTAATATTTGTTGTTGTTGTTGTTGTCTCCACAAAGAAAGAGAGAGAAAGAGAGGCTCAAAATCAATTCCTTTGAAAAGATATCAACCAAAGCATGGAATATAACTGGATGAAAATTTTGCCTATTCCTTTAAAATTTATACGGCCAGAGCATTTCACGAACAAGAAATACAACAATAATAGTAATAACAAAATAAAAAAAATTAATATAATTTCATAAGTAAAATCTGTGAAGATAATGTGTGGGCAGTATTTATTCCTATATGGTGAAGTTAAAGAAGTTATTTGGATAGATCCTTATTCAGTAACACTGAACAAGAAATAAAGAAGCAAAATAATAGCTAAATGCAGTCTTAAATATTTCAAAATGAGGATATAATGTTAGCTTTAAAGAAAGAGTAATTGTTGGAGTGGAGCCTCAACGGTTACCTTATCATGCTTGTAACACTTGGTAACCATATCAACTGAGGGTGTTCATGGTTCGATTTGGATCGGTTTTTCCTTAAAAAGAAACCAAATCAAGTAAGTCGGTTTTTCAAATATTAGAACCAAACCAAACTAATTAAGTCGGTTTTTTTCGATTCGATTTATGTCGGTTTTTCGATTTTTTCGATTATTTATCGGGTTTTTCTTAAATATAAGATATACATCACCAAACACATATTCCGACTACCACATTTTTAATGTAATACTATCAAATCAATTGCCCTTTGAGAAATTTATTATTCACCAAAATATATTGATGATAATTGAATCAAATAATGATGAATAATTTAAGTACTCAATTAAAAATATGTTATTTTTAACATGAAATGGATTCTTACACTAAACAAAAGAAAACTATCAATCAAACTAGAATATAAAGGTAAAGAACTATATTAAAAGTGCAAACTATTAGCATTTACCATAAATTTTTTGAAACTCTGTATAACAATATACATATATATAGCTATAATAATAAATTTGAAATAATTACTCCTATAATCGGTTTGATTCGATTTTTTCTTGATTAAAACCAAAATCAAACCAAATTTGATCGGTTTTTAATATTCAAAACTAAAACCAAGCCAAATAAAAAAGTATCGATTTTTTTATCGGTTTGATTTCGTTTTCGATTTGATTCGATTTTTCGAGTTTTTATGAACACCCCTTGTCAACCATAAAATAATTGTGGACGAACTTAAAATTGTCATGACTATGGGCAATTTTGGAAATAATTCAAATATACAACGGTACTTTTGTTAGAAGACTTGGGGAGAAAAAAAAAAGCAAAAGAAATCAGCTGAGAGAGAATGTTGGTACTAGATACTAATGGAGTACGTGACTTGGTAAAAGACAAACAAAATGAAATATTTAAATAAAATAGAGCACACTAAACAAGGTTAGGCATACAAGACTTGAGCTCCTTGAAGTTTGCAAATTTGACTCTTTTGCATAATTTGCTATTTACCAAGATGTCCTCAAAATTCGGTCTAAGAAGTAACAGTACTAGAAATAAAGTTTTTCAGTGTGACGACTTCTTTAGTCGCCACAAAGATAAGTGTCACGTACATGCCGTCGATTTACCAATGACTAACCTTAAATATATTTTCTAGAGTATTTGTTTAGTTTTTTGACGAGTTTAGTCACAGCAAAAGCTAATAATAAAATAAATTATCTTTTGTATTGATTAAGCTCGCCACAAAAAGTAAACAAATACATCAAAATAGATCTAAGGTAGGTCCCTATTCATACCGATTACATGTGGGTGTTTGACCAAAAACTTTTAAGCCTTTTTTGTTAAACCAATTTAATAAATAGATATGGGGTAAATCTTAGTCAAAGATAATTTGTTCTAGATCTGAGATGGAAAACAAGAATAAGCAAGCATAGTTGGACGTAAAGTTTGATTACAATCATGATTGGATTCCATAACATAAGAAAAGGTAGATGGCTTCAATAATATCAAAAGATGACGATAAATACATAGAGGAAAAGAATCATCATTCTTGAACTAGATAGGCCTCCATATATTTGATAAAGTTGAACTACAAATAAAATGCCAAGATCTTGAGATTTATCCTCCTTTTGGCGAAGAGCTTGGGAGGATGAAACCTCTTCTCTTTCAGAGGGATGTATCAGTCTCTCTCTGTTTTCATCAGCTCCCCCACCCTTCTTATTTTCTCTCATCATCTTTATACAAAATATTTTTTATACCCAACGATCCTTAACCGGAGTACCTAAGTTCTTAGAATATCTTCTAAAATATTCCTCTGAAATGTCTAGGTGTCGAACTAGCCGTTCGGGCCGAACTGAGTGCTAGACCTCGATCGCAGCTGAATCGTTTGCTGATATATTGCTTTATGTACATGACTTCGGCTTGGTTGACTCATGATCGTCTTTTCTTAAGTAAAATTCTTTGATCATATTTTGACCTATATAGTTAGTCCATACACCTGTTGGGGTCGTCTTTGGACAAACTTGATGGGCGGACTACACTAGTTTATGACTTGAGAAATCTGAGCATCTAGATCGAGGGGCGAACCCTTCATAGCGAGAGGACGATGTGATGCTTTGAGGTCCATACCTGACCATTACATCAGTTTGAAATGGCGTCAAATTGTCACGCGTCATTATGGTGCACGTTTCCCATACGCTACTTCGTTCCCTGTGCCTCTTCGGTTTTGGAGTTGATGTGGCGGTGTTTGGTTTTCCTGCTCAGGGTGTTTGTATTCTTATAGAAGAGAAGAGAACTTCTCGTTATTGTTGTGTTTCCTATAAATCATTCAAAAGGCTCTAGGCTTTTACTTCTTCTCTCTTCAGATTCTTACGTTTCCATCTCTCTTCTTTTGAAGTTTCTTGTCATAGTTACCCCCTCCAACTTAGCACTTATCACCTATATAACCAAAGAAAACATGGCTAGTGCACCTTCTAACTCCGGTAGAGTGAAAGGTACCATTGCATCGGAAAGGGATATGATCTCTTATTAAGAAGGGACAATCATTGTCGAAGATGAGAATTTTCCCACGGTGGATGAGATAATTCCACGCTCGGGGAAAACCAGGACTAATTTCAAGAGCTTACCTCACGCCAATCATAAGCCCGTCATTTTTCGTAATGGATGATATGATGCTTGCTGCCCTTAAGGCTAAGTGGAGGGTTCCTGACCATTTTTAACTCATTCTTGCGGGTAACGACGTTGTGTAGATACATCGCCCGGGGTACTGCGCATTTTATGCGTACCCGTTTGTTATTGGTTACACACTTCTCCTTCCTTCCCTACCAGAGGACTTTTGTTGCTATTCTGAGGTGTGACCAGCTCAACTCTCTTCGTATATATACAAGCTCTTCCTCATGCTCGCCAAGTACGCATAACTGGTCGACCGGGGGATTTCTCTCCGTCACTTGCTTCACCTATTCGTACCTAGTTTATATAGAGGTACTATGATAAATCTTCGTCACCGCACGACCAAGGCTTGGTGGTGATTTTGGGAGAACTTCTTCTTTGTGAGGACAGAGTACGTGGTTTCAAATCCTAATGGGTTTCCTGAGGAGTGGAATTATGCCTGTAAGTTTTTATTTGAGTTTTATTTAAATGGCTTATCGTTGTCCTCTTCTGGTGATCTGATTGTTCTTCTTTTTCCTTATCTATTTTACAGCCGAGAAGGCACCTCCTCCACTAGTCGCTGACATTCATGAGTGGGTGACCCAGGTTTTGCCTCATACGGTGGGGATTCATGAATGGTTCCCGTTCCATAAGAGATTCGGGTGTAGACCCTCCGCTGGTGAGTCATCTCGCCTTGCCCTTGGTCATCTCGCCATTTGTTCTGTATTTTCCTCTTTGGTTTAAGCTTCTCTTGCTGGTAGGTGTCGGATCACGAGAAAGGCGAGGGCTCCCATACCTGCTTTCCGTCAGTCGAGTCTCTCGACCGGACCTGCACTGACTCCGGCTGCAAGTGAGAGTGTTCAGGCCGCTGCTACTTTACAGACTACAACCCCTCCCGGACTTGGCCGCCGTGAGGTCGCTCATCAGGCGGAAGCTCTGATTCTTGCAGTTCATTTGGTGGACAAATCGTCTCAGGACAATGTTGAAGAGGCTCCATTAAAGAGGCGGAGAGTAAGAGTTGATAGGGTACCCAGGACCGAGGGGCCTTCTAGGGACGATCTCGTGTTGGCAGTGTCTAAGCCTGCGGGTGATGCCAATATAGAAGGGGAGACCGTGTCCCCCTCGGGTGTGGAGGTGGAGTCCGTTTCTGGCATGGGGAATCTACCATGGTAAGGGCAGAACTTGGAGGCTGATGCGATCATTGTGAGTGGTCCATCGACTTTACAATAGGCCCGTGCTTCGTCTTCAACCACCGAGAGGGCAAAGTGCGTAGTTGTAGATAACTATGAATCTGTTTCAAATATTGACCTCGAGGACATAAGCATGTTTGAAGCGGGGTTTACTCGGGTGGAGGCGGGAATGGATAGTTCCTCCCGCATGACCGAGATTGCTTCAGATTGTGATTTGTTGGAGGACACAGTGAGCCTGGCACCCCAATTTGCCCTTCTTTGTTCTGCTACTAAAAGCATGGCCCTTTAGGAGATCAGTGATGTTGGCCTATCGTGTGGAGTAGCCGGAATGGTTTTGAGGGTGAGTTCTTTATTGATTTTTTGCTTTACGTCTTCCACTTTTGCCGACTTTCTCTTCCTGTTCTCTCTTCTTTTTTCACGACCCCAGTTTGCCCTCCATGAACTATCATGACGACACCCAGTTTCTACGACTAGGTAAGCCTAACAATGCGAAAAATAAACTAAACTTGCGGAATAAATAGTCAAAAGCCAAAATTAACTGAAGGAAACAATATTTAAATGCCGATCGGCATATAAACACAACTCCTAAATAAATATGATACACTATGCCAAAACCCGAAAACTCGCGGATCCACAAGCTGGGAAAATACTACATATCTCTAATCTCCGGTATGTCTAACAAAAATAGAAAGTACAGAAGGGCTAAATACTAAATGTAGGAATAGAAAGAGACTCATCAGTCTACGAATGCGGCAGATATACCTCGAAGTCCGGTAGAATCGCCTCGCCTCAAGAATGGTAAGCGTGAGTAGAGGTACCTGGATCTGCACATGAAAAATATGCGCAGAAAGGGCATGTGTACACCACATCGGTACTCAGTAAGTGCCAAGCCTAACCTCAGTTGAATAGTGACGTAGGAAGGTCAGGGCCCTACTGAGGTTAAATAAAAGATGTAATTCGATAGTATAGAACAAAAAACAATATAAGTATGAGTAACAGTGAAAATAACACAGGTATAAAAGACAACAACTACACAGAAACAATGTAAACACCGAAGGAAAATACAACTCAATTCCAACAATATCAACCGGGGATCTTCCGGAATACCGTCCTAAAGTCCCAAATATACATATCCAATAAGTCTCTCGGGATACCGTCCCGTAGTCCAGCTCATAGTACACAGGGATCTACCGGAATCCCGTTCCGTAGTCCCAAACATAAATACCCAGTACTGGGGGAATCTACCGGGTGCATTCCAGTAGTTCCATATCACTGTACAGGGGGATCTACCGGAATCCCACATCCGTAGTCCCAAATGTAAACAGACAAGGGGGAGCTACCGGAATCCCACATCTGTAGTCCCAATATAAATACACAGCAACAATAGGAGAAATGCTCAGAAATATCAAACTTCATATTAAGGCAAACAAATAGTCTAGCCTAGCATGCTGCACAGAATTCAGGTAAAGCAGTTAACAGATAAGGCAATTTAATCACTTAGACATGCTTTCCCTAATCTAACACAGACTTAAATAGTACAAGCAGTAAAACAGGGAAGTAATCATACTAGTAGTACTTAATGAAAAACCGGATTTCCAATAATTAGCACAAGTACGCACTCGTCACTTTACGTACAAGGCATTTCAATTAACAATTATATCAATTCCTAAGGGAAAAGTCCCCCACACAAGGTTAGACAAGCCACTTACCTCGAACAAGCACAAGTCAACCCGAAACAACGCTTTTGCCACGAGTATCCAACTCCAAATGGTTCAAATCTATTCAATTCAATTGCATATTGTAAATAACACCTCAAGTAACTGATTCCACAATTAAATTCTAAGCTAATACGTGAAATTAGGTAAAATGACCAAAACTCCCCTTAGGCCCACGTCTCGAAATCGGGTAAAATTAACATTTTTGGAATCCTCATACTCTCACAAGTCTATGCATAATAAGAACACTAAAATCGAAGTTCAATTGACCCCTTAAATTCTCATTTAAAGTCTCTTAAATTCCAAGCCCTAATTCTTCAATTTTTGGTCTAGATTCCATGATTTACTAGGTAGATTTCACATTAGAAACAAGTTTTAAGACCAAAAACCTTACCTCCAAGTGATTCCCCTCGAATCCTTCTTCTATCCCCTCCAAAGAGCTCCAAAACGATTAGAAATGGTGGAAATAAACCCCCAAGTCACGGAACCTCTTTTAAAATAATGCCCAACAGTTTCCGCATCTGCGATCCCGCTTCTGCAGGACAAATGTTGCATATGCGGTCCCGTTTTTACGGACAATATACCACATCTGCGGTCCCTCTTCTGTGAAAAATATACGCATCTGCGATTTCTGAAGAGATGGACAAAATTTTGCTTCGGCGGCCGCTTAGCCGCTTCTGCGGTGTCGCACCTGCGGAACCCAAACTACAGGTGCGGTTATGACAGCACCAATAGCTGAAGCTACAACTTAAACTCCAAAATTTCCTCCGTCAACCTTCTAAATTCACCCCGAGTCCCCCGGGACCTCAACCAAAGGCACCAACAAGTCACAAACCACTACCCAAACTTGTACCAATCCTTAAAACACCTAAAACAACATCGAAACCTCGAATTAACCATGGATTTAAGCCTAAGAACTCCAAAATCCTCAAAAATAGGATTTCAATAAAAAAAAAGTCTATCAAACCTCGTTTGAACGACCTAAAATTTTGCACACACTTCACATTCAACACTACGGAGCTACTCCAACTTCTAAAATTTCATTCCGACCCTCGGACCAAAATCTCACTATCGAACCGGAAATTTCAAGATTCGACCTTTCTGCATTTCAAGCCTAAATTAGCAACGGACCTCCAAAACACAATCCGACCACGCCCCTAAACCCAAAATCACCTGACGGAGCTAACAAAACAATCAGATTTCCATTCCCAGTCCGTCTTCATACTATTCTGACTACAGTCAACTTTCCAACACTTAAGCTCTCATTTATGGACTAAGTGTCCCAAAACTCTCTGAAACATAAAACCGAACATCTCAGCAAATCAAAATAGTAGAAATGAACTCGGGGGAAGCAGTTAATAGGAGATCGGGGTGTTAATTCATAAGACGACCAGCCGGGTCATCACATCTTTCTTCAGACTTTTATTTTGGAGATTGAGAGTATTCGCCGCTAGGAAAAGCGGGCTGTCGCTTTTCAAGAAATGGTTTCAAAGTACCACCAATACCATGACAAGTGTCGCGAGATGTATGTATGACTCAGGGCTGGCGGCAATCCTCACACCTTTAGGGAGGAGTTGGAGCAGAAGGATGAGGACATGATGAGGTCCATTGGCAGATGCAGCAAACTAGCTCTTAGGGCTAAAGAAAAAGAGCTCGAGGTGGGCAAGGGGGTTGCGGCTAAGTGTGTTGATATTCAGGCAAAGGTGGTGGCCCTATGGGCAAAGCTTGAGTAGAGTGCTATTAGAGTCGCTGGTCTAAGTGTTAAATTGGTGGAGAAGGTGATCGAGTTGGAAAGGAAAGAGACTGAGTTGAATAGTGCTGAGGGAGCTCGAGTGGCGATCTTGGCGAGAGCTGCAGCACTAAAAGATTTTATCCTGTTCTCATGTCAGAACGTGCAACTGAGATAGAGACGGCCACTCTAAGGGAGGCACGACTTGATGAGAGAATTGGTGGGCTGGAGGGAGATATTTCGACCCTAGGCGATCAAGTTGCTGCTCTCGAGGCTTAGAGGGATCAATTGTTGGTTTCGACTCCTCCTGCATCCGCCAAACGAGACAACCTCAGCAAGGCTAAGGTCACAGTCTTGGCGCCTTCTCGTGAAAGCTAGGCAAGACGAGTGTTACAGATTTTATTACCCTTTTCCCTTAACCATTAACATTTACAAGTCAACATATGATCAACAGCGGATTGCAAATGCGGAAGATGAAATTTAACAATTTTTACTTAATACAAATACGAATCCATAACAATAATTCACCCAGAACTGGTGTAAGAATCTCACGGACTATCCATAAATACTAAAATAGGTTCTAAATAAAGAAAATACATGACTATCTCAGAAGTAGATAAAACATAATGGAAGGATATAAGGGGACGCCAAGGCCTGCGGACGTCTGCAGAACTACCTCGGGTCACCACTGGACTGAAGGCAACTACCTCTCTATGGTCCAAATGCTCCAGTACCGAGATTTTCACACAGTGTAGAGTGTAGTATTAGCACAACCAACCCCTTTTGCTGGTAAGTGTCAAGCTTAAGCTCGGCGAAGTAGTGACGACGCTAGGACAAGACTACCAAATAAACTTGTGCAGTTAAATCATATACGGCAAATAATAATAACATAAACTAGCGGTTAAAGATGGAAAGAGGGAACATGCTGCGGGAATATCAAGTACTAACAGCGTTTCAGTAGAGAAGCATAAAGAACACCATAATTTCATATAAGCAATAATAAGGAAAAATAGTAACAAGTGCATGGCATCACCCTTCGTGCTTTTACTCTCGTTCTCACCATAAGAATCAATAGATTCGACATGGCATCACCCATCGTGCTTTTACCTCACATAATCATGGCATGGCATTATCCTTCGGCATTATCACTCATATCATGACACGACATCACCCTTCGTGCTTTTATATTTACAATATCGGCACAGCATCACCCTTCGTGCATTAACACTCATTCATAAATATCATGCACGACATCACCCTTCGTGCTTTTCA
Source organism: Nicotiana glauca (assembly GCA_026770625.1). Taxonomy (NCBI): domain Eukaryota; kingdom Viridiplantae; phylum Streptophyta; class Magnoliopsida; order Solanales; family Solanaceae; genus Nicotiana; species Nicotiana glauca. The sequence continues at coordinate 89,078 of MU688605.1, read as the reverse complement.
CTCTCCTTACCCAAGAAACAACAACAATGAAATTCGGGCAAGGGAATCAATAAAATCACAACAGAATCCCGGCAAGGTAACAATACAACAACAACAACAACCCAGTATAATCCCACAAGTGGGGTCTGGGGAGGGTAATATGTACGCAGACCTTACCCCTACCCTGAGGGGCAGGGAGGTTGTTTCCAAGAGACCCTCGGCTCAAGAAAGCAACAAGAGACGATATATTAGTATTATCAATAGACTCATACTAAAATAATATAAAATACATAACATAACATAACATAAAATAACAAAATAACAGCAATATAAGAATATTAGGAAATACGAAAAAGATGGAAGGTATTCTAATATCCAACAGATAAAGCCCTACATCAGTAGTTGATCAGTAGCATCCTAAAAATAACTCCTAACTGGCTAGTCTCACTCTAGTGTGCTGTAGAAATATCCACAACTTCCCCCTAACCTACAACTTTAATGCTCGACCTCCACAATTTCCTGTAAAGGGCCATGTCCTCAGTAATCCTAAGTCGCACCATGTCCTACCTGATCATCTATCCCCAATACTTCTTAGGTCTCCCTCAAACTCTTCTCGTGCCCACCACATCCAGTCGCTCGCACCTTCTCACCGGTGCATCAGTGCTCCTCATCTGAATGTGCCCGAACCATCTAAGTCTTGCTTCCCGCATCTTGTCCTCCATGAAGGCCACGCCCGCCTTCTTTCGAATAACTCCATTCCTAATCTTATCCATCCTTGTATGCCCGCACATCCACCTCAACATCCTTATCTCTGCTACTTTCATCTTCTAGATGTGTGAGTTCTTAACCGGCCAACACTCGGTCCCATACAACATGGCATACCTAACCACTGCTCTATAAAACTTACCTTTTAGTAACAGTGGCACTTTATTGTCACATAGGACTCCTGACGCTAACCTCCACTTCATCCACCCCACCCCTATACGGTGTGTGATATCCTCGTTGATCTCCCCGATCCCCTAAATAACTGACCTAAGGTACTTAAAACTACCCCTATTAGGGATGACTCAAGAGTCAAGCCTTACTTCCACTCCCTCTTCCATCAGCTCGGCCCTAAATTTGCACTCGAGGTATTCCATCTTCGTCTTGCTCAATATGAAACCTTTAGACTCAAGGGCATGTCTCCAAACCTCTAGCCTTTTGTTGACACTGCATTGTGTCTCATCAATTAGGACTATGTCATCAGCAAATAGCATGCATCATGACACCTCCCCTTGAATATGATACGTTATGGCATCCAACACCAGGGAAAATAGGAAAGGGCTTAACGCAAACCCTTGGTGCAACCCCGTAACAACCGAAAAATGTTCGGAGTCGCCTCCTACTGTCCTAACCCAAGTCTTGGCTCTATCATATATGTCTTTAATCACCCTAATGTAGGCAGCCGGGACCCCTTTAACCTCTAAACAGCTCCATAAGACCTCCCTAGGAACCCTGTCGTACGCTTTCTCTAGATTGATAAACACCATGTGGAGATCCTTCTTCTTATCCCTGTATTGTTCCACCATCCTCCTAATAAGGTGGATAGCTTCTGTGGTAGATCGCCTCGGCATGAACCCGAACTAGTTGTCTGAAATAGACACTGTCTTTCGCACTCTCATCTCTACCACTCTCTCCCAGACTTTCATGGTATGACTCAGTAATTTGATACCCCTATAATTGTTACAACTATGTATATCGCCTTTGTTCTTATACAACGGAACCATTGTACTCCACCTCCATTCTTCAGGCATCTTATTAGTCTTGAATATAACATTAAACAACCTAGTAAGCTATTCCAAGCCTGCTCTACCCACACACACCCAAAGTTCAACCGGAATTTTGTCTGACCTGGTAGCTCTGCCCCTCCCCATCTTACGCATTGCCTCCATGACTTCATCGACCTCAATATCCCTACAATCCCATAATTCATTACAGTCAGCTTTCCTCTATTCACCTAGTACAATATCCTGATCCCCTTCTTCATTTAGAAGTTTATGAAAGTAGGTCTGCCATCTCCTCTTAATCTGGTCATCCCCCATCAAAACTTTATCATCCTCATCTTTTATGAACCTCATTTGGTCCAGATCCCGAGCCGTCCTCTCTATGACGTTAGCGAGTCAAAATAACTTCTTCTCCCTGCCTTTATTCCCTAGTTCCTCATATAGATGAGCAAAAGCTATCGTCTTAGCCTCTGTTACTGCCATCTTCGCCTCCTTCGTAGCTACCTTATATATCTCACTATTTGCTCTCTTCTCCTCCTCGCCATTGCTCCCTACTAACCGTAGGTAAGCCGCCTTCTTCGCTTGCACTTTACCTTGGACAACTGCATTCCACCACTAGTCTCCTTTGTGGCCACCGACGCGGCCCAAAGGTATCCCTAACACCTCTCTCGTTGCCTCCCTTATACAGTCCGCCGTCGTCGACCACATAGCATTTGCATCCCCATTACTTCTCCAAGCTCCCATTACCGATAACCTTCCTTCCAACTCCTGAGCTTTATCCATAGTCAAGGAGCCCTACCTAATCCTCGGGCAGCCTCGTATTGACTTTTTCTTCCTCCTTATCATAATACCAATGTCCATCACCAAAAGCCTATGTTGCATTGCAAGGGTCTCACCTGGGATAACTTTTCAATCCTCGCACAACCTCCTGCCGCATCTCCTAAGGAGGAGATAGTCAATCTGAGTCTTTGCCACCGAGCTTTAGTAAGTAACCAAATGCTCCCCCCCCCCTTCGAAAAACTTGAGTTCGCAATCACTAGATCGAATGCCTTGGCAAAGTCCAATAGCAAAGTGCCCCCTCCGTTCCGCTCCCTGAAACCAAAGCCACCATGAACCTCAGTATAACCACTTGCAGACGACCCAATATGACCATTGAAATCTCCTCCTATGAATAATCTCTCGGAATCCAACCCCTCCCAAAAGTGCCTTTTAATCAATTCATCCAACCCTACTTGCGGTGCGTACGCGCTAACGACATTTAAAGTACACTCACCCACCACCAATTTAATGGTCATTAGTCTATCATTCACCCGCCTGACCTCTACCACCGACTTTCTAAGATGGCTATCTACCAGGATACCCATTCCATTCTTACCCCTCAGGACTCCAAAGTACCACAACTTATACCCATCCGTATTTCTCGCCCTCGATCCGACCCACCTAGTTTCCTGGACACACGCTATATTAATCTTCCTCTTTTGAAGGATCTTCGCCAACTCTATAGACTTACTCGTTAGCGAACCTATGTTCCAAGACCCGATTCTTAACCTATAGGCTCCCTTACCCCCTCTACCTTCCTTGCCTCCCATCCACACCCTGAACCCGGCCCCACACTCTGCCCTACCCGAGGACATGCCCTTAAACTATCATCCCAGACTGCAGCCACTACACCTACAAAAAATCTAAAGAAGACTTGCTAGTGCACAACAGACAATGAATCAAACTAGAAAGAAATAAGTGACTACAAGTACACTAGTTGAATGATTGAACTATTGTGAACTAAAGTAACATCAATTCATCTAACACCAAAAGGGAAACAGTAGAACGGGAGGTACCAACTCCGGAGAACCAAACCTACGTTGATTTGCTGTACTCGATGTAATTGTACGCTCAGGCACCGCTTCCCACCGCCCTTTGCTGACGCTCGTCCAGGTTGCTCTCTTTTGCTAGTGCTCGTGCGCTCAACTTGTCCCCAAAAAATTCAAGAGTTTCCCTAAAAATGCAGAAAATACCACAACCCAAAAACTAAAGAGGGTTGTCACCGCTACCACTGGTGTAGCCCTGACAGTAGTAGGGGAAATGTAGTGATAAAGCAGAGAAGTACACCCAAAAGCCTGAAGTAACTTAAATGGTAATTAAAAAGCAAAAATTTTGATCTAGAATAGGAAACCGTTTGCCACTAATTAATATCCAAATAGCCTACATAACCAAAAATTGAAACGGAATAGTATAACAATAATATTCCGGAAAGGGAAACAATATCGTAAGCAATAACATCCCGGAAAGGGAATCAACAATATATCTCATCTCGTTTCCACAATCGATTCACAACATAATTCTCAACTTGAGCCAATGATCAACAATGTCCAATTACCAAAAATACTTTCATAAGCCTTGTTCAATATTGATAATTATCATATTACGCATGGACAATACAAAATAAGGTCACAATAATCATAGTATAAGACTCATGGGCATACTTGACACCAACGTATAGATACTCATCACCACACCTATATGTCGTACTCAACACCTTAACACATAGTAAATAAGACCACAACTCCTATTCTCTCAAGCTAAAGTTAGACCGAACAATTAATCAATTCCACGGACAATTCAAGCCACAATTACCGCTTTACCCGTGGATTTCACCACCAATCCGCTTGTATCTAGCCATAATTTACTTAATAACATTAATAAGTGCTAAATAAGCCAATTCTAATGCATGAAAATAGGTTTCCCAATATTTTCCCCAAAAAGTCAAAACCCGACCCCAGACCCACTTGGTCAAAACCCAAAGTTAGAACCAAATCCATATCACACATTCACCCACGAACTCAAATATATAATTTATTTTAAAATCGGACCTCAAATCGAGGTCCAAATCCCCAAAATTTGAAAATCCTAAGTTCTATCCAAAATCACCCAATTCTCCATGAAAACCCCTTGATTTTGAAATGAAATCATGTAAAAAAGATGGATTATATTAAAAGAAATCAGTTAGAAATGACTTACTAATGATTTGGAGAAGAACCTTTCTTTGAAAAATCGCCCAAGAGAGCTCAGGATTTGAGAGAGTTTGAAAAATGAAGAAAATTTTGTCAAAGTTAGAATTTACACAGGTGCAGTTATCGCATTTGCGATTTCAGGTTCGCAAATGCGAACTCGCAAATGCGGCCCAAGCTTCACAAATGCGAAGGTAGGCTTGCCTTGTTTATTTCGCAAATGCGAACCACCGTTCGCAATTGCGATCACTGTTAGAGTCGCATTTGCGACATAGAGCTTCGCAAATGGGAAGGTCTCCTTTCCCAGCGCATCTTCGCAAATGCGATGGGTGTTCACAAATGCAAACTCGCATTTGCGATCCAGGCTTCATGACCCTGCAACACACCAACAGTTTTTTCTAAGTTCAAAACACTGCGCGGCCTATCCAAAACTCACCCAAACCCTCGAGGCTCCAAACCTAACATCCATACCAACCTAAAAACATCATACGAACTTACTCATACGATCAAATTATCAAAATAATATCAATAACTATGAATTAAACCTCAAATTAATGATATTGCTCAAGAACATTGAAATTCTAATTTCTCAACTAAAGGTCCGATTTATACCAAACAAACTCTGATTCTTACCAAATTCCACAGATTTAAGGTAAGTATTGTTTTAAACTTGTATCGGGCTCTAGAACCAAAATACGGGCCCGATAATATCAAGAACGCACATCATTTCATTTCTAAAAGCCTTTATATTTTCCAGCAAATAATTTTCTTTAAAATTCTTTTCTCGGGCTTGGGACCTCGGAATTCGATTCCGAGCATAAGCCCAAGTCTTATATTTTACTACGAACCCTACGGAATCGTTCGATCTCGGGTCCGGGTCCGTTTACCAAGAATGTTGATCAAAGTCAACTTTAATCAATTTTAATGTCCAATTTCCTTATTTTACTTAGATTTCACATAAAAGCTTTCCGGAAATGTGTCCGGACTGTGCATGCAAATCAAGGTGAGGCAAAAAGAGATTTTTAAGGTCTCAAAACACAGAATTAACTTTCAAAACAAGTGATGACCTTTTGGGTGATCACATATAACCGGCTATTATATACGTGGTTGATATTACTATGAATCACAACGATATAATCTCTGTAGGTCATATGACTACAAATATATTAGTCAATGGACTTATATGGTAGCTATAAGCCGATATGAATGATCTTAATATAAATGGATATTATATAAATGGCCATTTGACAACTACCTCATCACGAGCTATATCATTTTGGTATCTTATTTTAGTTTTCTCTTCAAAGAACATGCATTATTCTTTGAATATTCATAAAAATATTTTCGAAGTATTCTTAAATGTATTTTTATATCTTAAAAATATTAGTAAAAATATTTTTGTATCTTTTTTTAGCTTTCTGTTCAAAGAATATGCATTATTCTTTGAATATTCGTAAAAATATTTTACAAAAATTATTCTTCAATGTATGTTTTATTTTCCATGTGTAATTCGTAAAAATTACAGTGCTTAAAATTTTTTCTTACCTCTTTTCTTAATTTTGTCTATTAATATATATATATACACACACACAAAAAAAAAAAAATTCCACACACAACCTTTAATATAAAATATTAAATGACCCTCCCTCTTATCGAGACCTTAGAAACCAACCATGGACCCCTCTCCCAGCGCTACCAAACGATCCTCATCCGCCTCCTCTTCTAATGATAACGATGAAGAGAAAAATTAATATTTGAAGTGCATCTGAAAGATTCATAATCAAGACCATCTGATAAATTACATTTTTTTTCTTTTGGAAAAATCGGCTAATCAACAATTTTTTTATACTAAAATTTGATTCTTAAAAAAAACATCTGCTATAGTAGATGAGTATTGTTAAAAAACAAAATATATTGCCAGCAGATGTATATTGTTAGGGTTTAGGAAGATGCAAGATAATTTTGATTTGGTCTTCATGTGATTCTTACGATATTGGCAGTAGATGAGTATTGTTAAAAAATTGCTTTTATCTAGTTTGCGATTGACAGAATTTGCTTGCATCTGCCTACTTATCAGCCATATCAATGGCGCGATTATTAATATTATCCAAGATAAAAGACATACACACTGGTAAAGTTAAAAAAATATTTTAGGTCCCACTTATTTTTACAATGAAGACCAGTGGTGAAGGGTTTTCATTTTGATGACCTAATTTGAGCTTAAGAAGAATTTAGAATTCATATAATCGATTCCAACTCTGAGGCACAATTGTTATATCAAACACTTAATCTTTATTATATAATTTATCTGTAATTATCTTTTAAATAGTTTTTATTTGGTCAAGTGTATAGAACATGAACTCTATTATCAATACTGAGTTGAAAAAGAAGTGTACAAGTCAGAGCATTAAATATGTCTAATATTAATGATAAGAAATGAGACAATACATATGGTTAAGTTTACATTAGATATTGCCAGCAGATGAGTATTGTTAACCTATGTATGACAAAGTTTACGTTACATATTTCATTAAGTAATTATTGGAAATACTGTTATAAAATGAAGTTGTTTATGTGTCCTTGTGTTATTTTGCTAACATATTCCAAAATGACTCTGCAAGCACATTCCTGAAGCATATATGTAACGACCTGACTGATCGTTTTACTTTTTAGAATGCCGTTCCTCTAGATAAGACTTTTTATAATTGATTTTACTAATTTATAACTTGCGGGAATGGTTGGTTCAGGATTTGGAAGAATTTGGGTTGAAATCAGAACACTTGGTTCCTTAAGGTTGGCTTAAAGGACAAGTTTGAATTCGATCAATATTTTGAGTAAACGACCCCAGAATCCAGATTTGAAGATTTCAACAGGTTTGTATGATAATTTGGACTTGGGCATATGTCCGGATCGGGTTTTGGATGACCTGAGAATGTTTTGGCGCCTAATAGTGAAAGTTGATTCCTTAAGGATTTTGAAGTTCTTAAATATTTGGTTTGGAGCGGGTTTTTATGTTCTCGAGGTTCGAATGGAGCTTTGAGATCGGAAATAATTCCGTATTGCCATTTAAGACTTGCACGTAAAATTTGGTGTCAATCCGAGTAGTATAAGTGTGTTTCGTTGCATTGGAAGTAAATTGAAGAACTTGATGTTCTTAAGCTTGACTCAGTTGGTTTTAGGAGGCTATTCTTAGATTTAGCGTTATTTCGGGTGTTCCGAGGGTTTGAGCGAGTCTGTTTTATGATTTCAAACTTGTCGGTATGTTCGAGCGGGGCCCGGGGGCCCCAAGAGGCAATCGAACGAGGCTCGAGTGAAGTTGAAAATTTTTAAAAGAAGCTGAAGCTCCAGTTTTCTGTCATAACCGCACATGTGGTTGGTAAGCTGCAAGCGCGAGAACGAAGAAGTGGTCAAAGCCTCACAGGTGCGGCCAAGGGTAAGGAGCCCAGGAACCGCAGATACGACTATTTTCCTGTAAGAACGGCCCCCAGACCACAGAAGCGGTCCCAGCCAGCCAGCCAGCCTAGCTCCGCAGATGCAGACTCCCTCTCGCAGAAGCGAGACCGCAGATGCGGTCCCCTAACCGTAGGTGCAGAAATCGGTGAAGGTAGTGCCTTTATTTAATACGGGAATATGTTATTTTTTATGCATTTCCTCCATTGTTTGGGAGCTTTCAAAGAGAGAATTTTCACCTAGCATCTTGTGGTAAGTTATTTCTACTTATTTTGAGTCTAATACTTGGGTTTTGGGTAGATTAACACACAAATATTAGTGAAAAATTATGGGATTAGAGTAAGACCTAGGGTTTCGATAAAAACAAGCTATAACCATGAAATTTGTTATGGAATAAAGTAGAAATCATATATTATTGATCCTTAGGTTATAGAGAACAACTTTCTTTACAAAAATCCAGAATCCGGGCACGTGGGTCCGGGGACAAATTTTACGAAACTTGTGTTTAGGGTTGGGAAATTACTTTAATAGTTAGAATGTGAACTTGTGAACTTGTGAGCTTGTATTGACTGGTCCCTACCTCGTATAATTAGTTTTGGATCATTCGGCTCAAAATTGAGGGTTTGTGCACGTTCTTGATATTGGAAATACACTTTGGAGCGAGGTGAGTTTCCTTTCTAACCTTCTAATAGAAAATTGTTCCCATAGGCGAGTTAATTGATTATGTGCTCCTAATTGTGGGGGGCTACGTACGCACGAGGTGACGAGAGTCCCTGTGTACCTACTATTATGTTAATTGTCCGGGTAGTTTAGGACCCGTATCATGATATATTTGTAAATGTTTATATCCATTCATGCTAATGACATCACTTAGGACATGTTAGGGATTGGAAATAAATATATGTGAACATATGCAATTGCTTTGTAACGACCCGACCGGTTGTTTTGAATTCTAGCGCTCCGTTCAGCAGTCGGAGGCCATGAACAGCTTTCATTTCGGGTATTATGACTTGTTCGCGTGGTCGAAATTTAAATTCATAAAGATCGGAGTTAAATTTAAATGAAAATTTCTCATTTGAGAAGCTTAAAGTTGAAAGAATGAACTAGGATTGGAATTCTGAGTAAACGACCTCGGAATCAGGATTTAAAGGTTCCAGCAGGTTCGTATGATGACTTCGGACTTGGGCATATGCCCGGATTGGGTTTCGGATAACCCGAGAACGTTTTGGCGCCTATTGTGGAAGTAAGCATTTTACAAGGAATTTCATAAGTTTGGCTTGAAGTGCATTTCAGTGTTATCAATGTCCTATTGGGATTCCGAGTCTGGGAATAGCTCCGTATGGTAATTCTAGAGTTGGGAGCATGATCGGAAGTGAATTCGGAGGTCTGTAGGTCCTTTTGGAGCAATTTGGCTAAAGTTAGAATTTGAAGGTTTTTGAGAAGTTTGACCGAAGGTTGACCTTTTGAAATCAGGGTCAGAATCCAATTTCGAAAGTTGGAGTAGGTCCGTAATGTCAAATATGACTTGTGTGCAAAATTTGAGGTCAATCGGACGTGATTTGATAGGCTTAAGCATCGGAAATAGAAGTTGGAAAGTTCAAAGTTCATAAAGTTTGAATTGGAGGTCGATTGATGATTTTAGCGTTGTTTGATGTGAGTTGAGGCCTCTAATAGGTCCGTAATGTATTTTGGGACTGGTTGGTATGATTGGTTGGGTTCCGAGGGCCTCGAGTGGATTCCGGGAGGTTAACGAATTGAAAATGAATTTTTGGGAAGGCCTGAGAATCTGTTGCTTCTGTCATAACCGCATCTGCGGTTCTTGGAACACAGAAGTGGTACCACAGATACAGTCAAAAGCTCGCAGAAGCGGAAGGGGCCTAGCCCAGGAGAATCGCAGAAGTGGCCTAGGGACCGCAGAAGTGGTTCCGCTTAAATGGCCGCCAGACCGCAGAAGCGGTCAACTCCCTCTTGTCCAAAGCGGCAAAAGCGGCCAAAAGTCGCAGAAGCAACGTCCGCAGAAGTGATAATAATTCCGCAAAAGCGGAAATGTCTGGAGGCAAAAGCTTGATTTAAGTTGCGAATTTGGTTCATTTCTCTCATTTTCTTCACTTCATTGGGTGATTTTGGAGAGCTTTAAGAAGAGATTTTTTTCATCAATGATAAGGTATGTTATCCCTACCTATTATGAGTTAAATACATCAATTATGTATGGATTTTAGCATGAAAATTATGGGAAGAATTGGGACTTTTGGAAGGAAACCCAGAAATTTATTTCTTGGAATTTAGCCACGAATTTGAGCATGGAATTATGATTAAATAATATATTTGAGTTCCGAAGGTCATGGGTAACCTTTATCTTCGAAAAATTTCGAATTCCGGACACGTGGGCCCGGGGTCATTTTTGTCAACTTTTCGTTCGGGGTTAGGAATGGTTATAAATTGAGTTGTAAGGTATAGTTGAGAATATATTAATGGATTTGTATGATCATTGGATAGTTTTGGTGCGTTGTGCATTGGTTTAAGCCTTCGGAAGGATGTAAAATGCCGGTTGCGAGTCTTCGGACCGAGGTGAGTCTTCTTTCTAATCTTGTGAGAGGGAATTTACCCCATAGGTGAAGTGAATGATTAAGTGCTCCTATTTGTGGGGGATACGTACGCATGAGGTGACGAGAGTCCATGCGTAGCTATTATTATGCTATTGCCCGGGTAGTTAGGACCCATCAGCATCTTATACTTGAATTAATTAGGAACCCATCGATGACTTGAATTGTTTAAACCACCTTTGATTAGTAAACAAATTTAAAAGAGATTAAATATCATTACTGAATTGTTAAACAGAGAATTGGCTTATTTGGATAATCAGTCCTCGATAAAATTCTAATTTGGCTATCGGAGCATGTATTTTACGTGTACCCGCATCGCATGAATGATTCGTGAGCGGGGTAATAAATCACATTAAATTAATAAATGGATTTCTAAAGAGACTTAAGCTTCGCTTTCTCAAATTATTAAAGAGAATTGGCCCTTCTTGGATAATTGCTCCACGTTGAATTCTTGACTGATTGTCTGTCTGTGTGTGTTTATTTTGGACCGGGCCGAACGCCTCGGCAGATTAATAGATGCATCTATAGGCACGCCGTCGACCCTCGGCAAGTGCACATTTATTTCTGTTGGAGCGGGTCGTCGACCTCGGCATGATTTGCGCATGTTTGTATTGCTGCCTGGACCCATTTGAGTTGTTTTATGCCTCACTATGGCTCGAGTTCATATTGTTAATAATAACAAGAAATCTAAGGGAATTTACTATAAAAGAATTATGTGTTTACCCGTTTCCTCTATCTTGATAAAAACCATGTTAGAAAATAAATTCACTGTTTGATATGTATGTTGAGAATAAATAATCATTGGACCATTTAGAGTGTGTCAAGTTAACCATCTCGTCTCTACCCCTTCGGCATTAGGCGGGACACTCACTGAGTACACGTTGATTACGTACTCATACTACACTTCTGTGCATTTTTGTTGCACAGGTATATGTTATTTTAGCGGCCTGCTGGGCACAGCAGCACGGACGATTCGGGAACTAGGTAAGTTGCAGTATGCAAGGCGGCCCACAGCTTTTAAAGTCCTTTCTAGTAAAAATGTATTTCCTTTCTGTCCATTGTATTCTGAACGGATATTGCATTGTATTTTTATATTCTTATCAGTAGATGCTCATGCACTTGTGACGCCGGGTTTCTGGGATTATTTTAACGGATTTGTTCTAATTGTTGTTATTTAAAATTTAATTCAAGTAGTGGAATTTTATTTATGTAATTGATAATTTTTTTGGCTGGCCTGACAGAGGTGTCCGGCGCCACCACGACCCTTAGTGGATTTTGGGTTGTGACAACATGGTATCATAGCACTAGGTTCCCGTCGGTCTCACGAGTCATGAGCAAGTCTAGTAGAGTCCCGCGGATCGGTGCGGAGACGTCTGTACTTTTCCTCGGGAGGTTACAGGACTGTTAGGAGTACTTCCCTTCTCGATTTCCTTATTGTGCGGTTCTATTCCTTTGAGGTTTATGCCTTTGATTCCTTCCTACTCAATCTTACGCGACGCGAGCGCTTGCTAGAAATCGAGAATTTGAAGAATTGAAATGGCACTACAAATGTGGTGCGGGATGATTTTCCCAGTATAGTTAATTGGACTATTATAGTCGCTTTATGGAAGGGTATTCTATTATTCAGCTCAGTAACAGAACTTCTAAGAGCCTTGAGGCTAGGCACAGGTTGCCATGATGCTCATGAGCGATTTTCCGCAGTGTTGTTATGATGGTAGGATGTTTGCCCACGTGTCGAGGCAGTGGATGAATTGAAGGGAGGTTTACTCAGCGTGTAATCAAGGGATTCAGTATTTTATTTTCGGCAGGGGAAAAAACAGTCAGATTAAGAATGGTCAGATGTGGGCTGGGGGAAGTAATGAAACGTGGTAATTGCAAACGTGGTGGAGTTCCCCTCTACATTGGGGTGCTGTTGTCCTAATTGGACGTTCTAAGTTTATCGATGTTAAAATCTGCTACAATTCGCCTTTATGGCAGGATATTATGAAATAGTATTGGAGTTACGACTATTAGATATTGCATGGTGCGGTGGTTTAAGATCAAATCAGAATTTCTAATATTGACGGCTCGATAAAGATGACCTTTGGAAAGGTTTAAAGTTAGCAGCAATGGTGGATTCAAGTGCCACAAAGATAGATTTTATTTGAGTCAACAATTGAGTAGCAAAGTATGAGTAAGAACATGTGGTAAGTGCCAGGCGATGTTTAAAATTTCTAAAAGGTCGAGTATGAGCAGCAAGGTCGAGTGACCGATTAAGGAGATGAGTTTCGCCAAAATGGGAGAGTGGCGGGTGTGCATATGAGCTTGGTAGTAGGAAGACTACGCGCCTTAAAGAGAGTTTGGATCAAACTAGGGATTTTAATGATTGGTGATTGAAGCCTATGGGTATGATGTGAAGTATGGGCTATTATGCGGCAGAAAATTGATATGGCGGAAAGGAGCTGCTTGAAGTGGAGGAGGGTGCAGCATAACCCTGAATTTGGATGGATGTTGCTGCGCATTTAGTTAATGTCCGCGAGGGGCGAATGGACTTGTGCAACGGGAAGGTGAGCTCGGACTCAGGATAGAGTATTGGTGTCATAGTAACTGTACCCCGTGCAGCAGCGTGGGAAGATGTCGGAGGGTGATTCCCCTAGGTGGGTTATTCCCCGTGAGCAGGTTAGCGGTCGCATGGTCGGCGAAGCTTCCGCAAAGAATTATATTGGTTGTTCATCAAATAGATTGGTCGTGCGAATGTGGTTAAAGATTCAGAATATGAAAGATGGGGATTTACAGGAAGATTCCGAGGAATTTTGATAACTTATGGCGCGAGGTTATGTCAATAAGAGGTAAAAAGGTCAGGCGAACTCAAGAATGGTGAAGTAATGGCTTCAAGCTAAGTGGGAGGGTCCCATCGCTTGTGATTGGGCTGTATGATTAACTACTTGCTTGATTTCTGGTTATTAGCATATTGATGGATTATTTCAGCTATGAGAAAAGACCATAAGTGGTAAATCGAGCAAATGAATTGTTGGAGGCATGCGATTGTTGGCCTTATTGGCTCATGTTCGGATTTGGAAAAAGGTTCAAGACTTATGCCTGGTATAAATATAGGTTTCAAAGAGATTGATTTCGCCGGGTGCTTCGCCGAGAGAGCATTCATGTGTTATAAGATATATGGAGTGAATTATATTCAGGACCAAGTCAGAGCGGGTGGCTCTCAATAATGGTCCTAGTGGATTCAGAAGGTAGGTGTGGTGCTCAATGATTTCGAGCCTATAAGAACAATTAAGAATCAAGCTTGGAAAGCAGCTTATGAGAAGTGGCACAGAATGTTCTGTGATGGTTGGCTTGTGATGTAGCAAATAGGAAGTACGAAATGGTCCGTAGGGGGGGGGTTGAGACAGCATGGTCTCGTGATTCAAGGTCACTCGGAATGAGTGTAGATGGAGTATGTTATGTGAAGAAGAGAGTCAGTATTATTTCCAAAGCACTCAAGGATAAATTGGAAGAAAAGGGATTGATTAGCCACAATCGACTTTGTGCATATTGGGATTTGAGATCAGTTCATTCAGCGTGATCAAGTTGTGTGTATGATTTGTGGCGGTACAAATGAGGTTTTCCGGTCGCCATAACAGGTGTTATTCAGAAGCCTTCTATGGTTATGGCTTGTTATGTGGGAAACAAATTCCGAAAAGGGTTATGGTGGCTTGGACCACTACTTGCAGATTTGCATATTCTACGGTTATGGGAAATTTACTTGTGTGTTGCTATGGTTCCCCTGAAGTGATTAAAGTGCAAGGCTTTTATATGATAAAGTGTAAAATGTCAACGGTTTCGGGGTTATGATGAAAATCGTGTTTTATCGTATGTTGGCACATTGAGTGCAGTGAGTATTATGGAAATTCGAAGTAAAGATCAATGTTGCAGCTTGGTCTGGCAACGATATCACGGGCTCGGATGAGCAAGGAAGTGGTTGAATGATTAAAGTAAATTGGTATTGTCTTCAGCGCCACCTGAGGTCAATGTGTTGTGAAAAAGGCTTTGCCTCCTGGTAAGGATTCTTGATCGCTTTTCAGCGTTAGTGTATCCGAAGCTTTAAAGGTACAGACTCGATACTTATTTCAGAAGATTGTGGGAGCGTGTCCCATGGGAAGATTGTATAAGTGTGACATGTAGTTTCTTGACTAACTAAAGACTTAAACCAAGTACGAGGATTGTGGTAATATCATTGATTTGAGAATTTATGCCTGAAGGGAACCTTGTTTATCGGGTTATGAACTGAGGAGGTTGCTCCGGTTATGATGGTTGTTCTTACGTGAGATAAGGCAAAATGGGGTTACTATGGACCTTTGAAAGGTCATTGGCCAAATTGGTGCAATCAGAAATCGACTTGAGATTGGTGGATTGATTTATTTGTGAACATGGCTTTATATCAGGCCAGTTGTATTCGTTTTAGAGAATGTTCCCTATGGAGGAACAGTCGGCGTGTTATGTTTTCATCGGCTATTCCAGGTAATGATTTATTGCGCTGTATGAGTTGTGAGACGGCTTAATAAATTCCTATGTGTTGAGGTTCCGCATTGCGATGATGTTATGTGAGCAGGATAGCTCTTGAGATTTAGATATGGTATCGCACCTCAGTTGTGCTTGAGTTTTGTAGCCTATAGTGTTATGTGATTTCTCAGGGATAGTATTATGCACTTAGCGTCCTTACGATCGAAATTCGATATCTTTATCGCAATGAGCAGATTTAGCTCGAAGTGCAATCTCCTTATGTGAGATCTATGTGCGGATCGGGTGGCACGCCGCCACGGGTATGTTATTTGGATCGGGTTGCGCACTGCAACAGCGTGATGTCGAGTATGGTTTTTGTATATGCAATTTCCTTGTGTTTTTCGCTTCCTATCTTTTAAAGAAAGTCCGTATTAGTGCGGGGGTTAGGTAATTCCTTCCAGAGTTCGATTTCCGTTTGTGTTGTGTTCGGATTGGTGGCCTATGGGCACATTGTGGAGTCATATGAGACTTTTGATCGCATTCAGAGTAGCTTACCGCCTAAGCAGTTTGTACTGGGTAAGATGAGATTGCGGGATTTAGGATAAGTGCAATCTGATTATACGAAGTATATTAAGGGGCGAAGATCATTATTTGGTTCAGAATGTGGTAATGTTTCTTTTCAGAAGCATAGACTCGATGGTTGGTTGACTCAATAGTTGATTATGAATTTCGGCATCTCATCCGCTGTGGCGGTATTATGATAGTTAGAGTAAGACCTATGCAGGTCATGAGGTGCAATGGGAGCATCGGATTCGTGGAGTTTCGATTAATTCAAACAGAATGGTTATTGTGGTCCTGTGAGTAAGGTGATGCACGGTGTGAATTCAGCAGAGTTATGCAGTCATGTTTGAGTACAACGTATAGTGATTGATACTGTGATCGTATGAGTGGAAATTGGCTTGGCATAAAATTTTGGATGTTGGAATCGGGCTCTAAGTCTTATTTGCTTGAATAAAAAGGGAATATCTGCAGAATTTATCAAGCTTATGTGCTCAGCTAAGTTGTGGTAGCATGGGAAGGTGCTTGAGGTACTAAACAGTGATTTTCCGACTACTCCAGTGTAGTTCTCAGCACGTTCGAGGACGAACGTATGTTTAAGTAGGAGAGAATGTAACGACCCGACCGATCGTTTTGAATTCTAGCGCTCCGTTCAGCAGTCGGAGGCCATGAACATCTTCATTTTGGGTATTATGACTTGTTCGCGTGGTCGGAATTTAAATTCAGAAAGATCAGAGTTAAATTTGAATGAAAATTTCTCATTTGAGAAGCTTAAAGTTGAAAGAATGAACTAGGATTGTAATTTTGAGTAAACAACCTCGGAATCAGGATCTGAAGGTTCCAGTAGGTTCGTATGATGATTTCGGACTTGGGCGTATGCCGGGATTGGGTTTCGGATAACCCGAGAGCGTTTTGGCGCCTATTGTGGAAATAAGCATTTTAGAAGGAATTTCTTAAGTTTGGCTTGAAGTGCATTTCAGTGTTATCAACTTCCGATTGGGATTCCGAGTCTAGGAATAGCTCCGTATGGTGATTCTAGAGTTGGGAGCTCGATCGGAAGTGAATTCGGAGGTCCGTAGGTCCTTTTGGAGCAATTTGGCTAAAGTTAGAATTTGAAGGTTTTTGAGAAGTTTGACCGGAGGTTGACTTTTTGAAATCAGGCTCGGAATCCAATTCCAAAAGTTGGAGTAGGTCCGTAATGTCAAATATGACTTGTGTGCAAAATTTGAGGTCAATCGGACGTGATTTGATAGGCTTAAGCATCGGAAATAGAAGTTGGAAAGTTCAAAGTTCATAAAGCTTAAATTGGAGGTCGATTGATGATTTTAGCGTTATTTGATGTGAGTTGAGGCCTCGAGCAAGTCCGTAATGTATTTTGGGACTGGTTGGTATGATTGGTTGGGTTCCCGGGGGCCTCGGGTAGATTTCGGGAGGTTAACAGATTAAAAATGAATTTTTGGGAAGGCCAGAGAATTTGCTGCTTCTGTCATAACCGCATCTGCAGTTCTTGGACCGCATAAGCGGTACCGCAGATGCATTCAAAGCTCGCAGAAGTGGAAGGGGCCTAGCCCAGGAGAATCACAAAAGCAGCCCAGGGACCGCAGAAGCGGTTCCGCTTAAGCGGCCCCCAGACCGCAGAAGCGGTCAACTCCCTCTTGCCCAAAGCAGCAAAAACGGCCAAAAGTCGCAGAAGCGACATCAGCAGAAGTGATAATAATTCCGCGAAAGCGGAAATGTCTGGAGGCAGAAGCTTGATTTAAGTTGCGAATTTGGTTCATTTCTCTCATTTTCTTCACTTCATTGGGCGATTTTGGAGAGCTTCAAGAAGAGATTTTTGTCATCAATGATAAGGTACGTTATCCCCATCTATTATGAGTTAAATACATCAATTATGTATGGATTTTAGCATAAAAATTGTGGGAAGAATTGGGACTTTTGGAAGGAAACCTAGAAATTTAATTCTTGGAATTTAGCCACGAATTTGAGCATGGAATTAGGAGTAAATTATATATTTGAGTTCCTAAGGTCATGGGTAACCTTTATCTTCGAAAAATTTCGAATTCCGAGCATGTGGGCCCGAGGGCATTTTTGTTAACTTTTCGTTCGGGGTTAGGAATGGTTATAAATTGAGTTGTAAGGTATAGTTGAGCATATATTAATGGATTTGTATGATCAATGGCTAGTTTTGGTGCATTGTGCGTTGGTTCAAGCTTCGGAAGGATGTAGAATGGCGGTTGCGAGTCTTCGGAGCGAGGTGAATCTTCTTTCTAATCTTGTGAGGGGGAATTAACCCCATAGGTGAAGTGAATGATTAAGTGCTCCTATTTGTGGGGGCTACATACGCACGAGGTGACGAGAGTCCGTGCGCAGCTACTATTATGCTATTGTTCGGGTAGTTAGGACCCATCGGCATGTTATACTTGAATTAATTAGGAACCCATTTATGACTTGAATTGTTTAAACCACCTTTGATTAGTAAACAAATTTAAAAGAGATTAAACATCATTCCTGAATTGTTAAACAGAGAATTGGCTTATTTGGATAATCATTCCCCGATAAAATTCTAATTTGGCTATCTGAGCATGTATTTTACGTGTACCCGCGTCGCATGAATGATTTGCGAGCGGGGTAATAAATCACATTATTTTAATAAATGGATTTCTAAAGAGACTTAAGCTTTGCTTTCTCAAATTATTAAATAGAACTGGCCCTTCTTGGATAATTGCTCCACGTTGAATTCTTGACTGATTGTCTGTCTGTGTGTGTTTATTTTGGAACGGGCCGAACGCCTCGGCAGATTAATAGATGCATCTATAGGCGCGCCGTCGACCCTCGGCAAGTGCACATTTATTTCTGTTGGAGCGGGCCGTCGACCTCGGCATGATTTGCGCATGTTTGTATTGCTGCCTGGACTCATTTGAGTTGTTTTATGCCTCACTATGGCTCAAGATCATATTGTTAATAATAACAAGAAATCTAAGGGAATTTACTATAAAAGAATTATGTGTTTACCCGTTTCCTCTATCTTGATAAAAACCATGTTAGAAAATAAATCCACTGTTTGATATGTATATTGAGAATAAATAATCGTTGGACCATTAGAGTGTGTAAAGTTGACCATCTCGTCTCTACCCCTTCGGGATTAGGCGGGACACTTACTGAGTACATGTTGATTACGTACTCATACTACACTTCTGTGCATTTTTGTTGCACATGTACATGTTATTTTAGCAGCCTGCTGGGCACAACTGCACGGACGATTCGGGGACCAGGTGAGTTTCAGTATGCAAGGCGGCCCGCAGCTTTTAAAGTCCCTTCTAGTAAAAATGTATTTCCTTTCTGTCCATTGTATTCCGAACGGATATTGCATTGTATTTTTATATTCTTATCAGTAGATGCTTATGCACTTGTGACGCCTGGTTTCTGGGATGGTTTTAACGGATTTGTTCTAATTGTTGTTATTTAAAATTTAATTCAAGTAGTGGACTTTTATTTATGTAAAATAGAAGGGAAAACCTTAGATTTTCAAAAGTATTAAAAGAGGA
The DNA here is from genome assembly GCA_026770625.1 of Nicotiana glauca. NCBI lineage: Eukaryota > Viridiplantae > Streptophyta > Magnoliopsida > Solanales > Solanaceae > Nicotiana > Nicotiana glauca. The sequence continues at coordinate 69,699 of MU688605.1, read as the reverse complement.
AATAATTGATAATTTTGTTGGATGTCCTGACAGATGTGTCCGGCGCAAACCACGACTCTTAGTGAATTTTGGGTTGTGACATGCTTGAGCACTTGTATGAATTTATTTGACTATGAATGTGCCTTTATGTGCTTTCTTGATGATAATTGATATTATGGATTGAGCCGATCACCTCGGTAGGAAATAGATACATCTATGGTTTGTGCCATTCGACCCCCTCGAAGTGCACAATTTCTTTCCTGTAATGATCCGGCCGGTTGTCTTAAGAATTAACGCCTGGATCCCCTATTAACTGCTTCCCTTGAGTTTATTTCTGCTATTTTGATTTGCCAGGATGTTCGATTTTAAGTTTCGGAGAGTTTTGGGACACTTAGTCCCTAAATGAGAGCTTAAGTGTTGGAAAGTTGACTGAAGTTAGAACAATATAAAGATGACCTCGGAATGGAATTTTGATGGTTCCGTTAGTTCTGTTGGGTGATTTTGGGCTTAGGGGTGTGGTCGGATTGTGTTTTGGAAGTCTGTAGCTAATTTAGGCTTGAAATGCCGAAAGTTGAATTTTTGAAGTTTTAGGTTCGATAGTGAGATTTTGATCCGAGGGTCGGAATGGAATTTCGAGAGTTTTAGTAGTTCCATTATGTCATTTGGGATGTGTGTGCAAAATTTCAGGTCATTCGGAGGTGGTTTGGTTAGGTTTTTGATCAAAAGCGGAATTCGAAAGATTTTTAGAAACTTAGGCTTGAATCCGATGTGTTTTGGGGAATTTGATGTTGTTTGAAGTGTTTTGAAGATTGGTACAAGTTTGAATAAGGTTTAATATATGTTGATGCCTTTGGTTGAGGTCCCGGGGGCCTCGGATGTATTTCAGATGCTCAACGGATCATTTTAAGTTGTTAAAAAGTTGCAGATTTTGTTCAGCTGTTGCAGAGGAATTTTACCCTTCGCGTTCACGAGTGGACCCTCGCGTTCGCGAAGAGTCAGTTGTGGAAGGCATATATTAGGCCTTAGCATTCGTGATGGGAGCTCCGCATTAGCGAAGGGCTGGATACTTGTGAACCGCGTTCGTGATTGGGCTTCGCGTTCGCGAAGGAGGATGATTTGGCCCAATAGTATTTACTCATCACATTCGTGATTAGAGGAACGTGTTCGCGAAGGTTAGACGGGTAAAGCATCGCGTTCGCGAGTGTCCTGTCGCGTTTGCGTAAGAGGACATTTGGTAAACGGCATTTTTGTGCTTCGCGAACGCGAGGCCTTAACCGCTTTCGCGAAGAAGGAATTAAATGCCTGGGCAGAATGTTTTAAAAGGTTTATTTCGCAAATTTTAGCCTAGTTTCCTCCATTGTTAGGCAATTTTGAAGCTTTTTGAAGAGGCTTGAAGAGGGATTCAAGGGGAATCACTTGGAGGTATTTGACTTCATAACTTATTTTTATGTGATTAAATACCTGATTAGTGGTGGAAAATTTGGGAGAAATGGGTAATTAGGGCTTGAGTTTAAGAGACCCAAAAAGGGGTATTTGAGGGGTCAATAGAACTTCGGTTTTAGTGTTCTTGATATGCATAGAATCGTGAGATTATCAGCATTCCGAAAATATAAATTTTACTAGATTCCAAGATGTGGGCTTGAGGGGAATTTTGGTTATTTTACCTGATTTTGTGTATTAGCTTAGAATTTAATTGTGAAATCAGTTACTTGAGATGTTATTTACAACATGCAATTGAATTGAATAGATTTGGGCCATTTGGAGTCGGATACTTGTGGCAAAAACGTGGTTTCGGGTTGACTTGCTCTTGTTCGAGGTAAGTGACTTGTCTCACCTTGCGTGAGGGACTTTTCCCTTAGGATTTGATATATTTGTTAATTGAAATGCCTTGTACGTAAGGTGACGAGTGCGTATTTGTGCTATTTGTTGGAAATCCGATTTTTATTAATTACTACTAGTATGTTTACTTTCCTATTAGGTTCTTGTACTATTTAAAGCCTGTGTTAGCTCAGTAAAAGCATGCCTACGTGATTAAATTTCCTTAATTGTTTAACTGCTTCACCTAAAGTCTGTGCAGCATGCTAGGCTAGACTATTTGTTTGCCTTAATATGAAGTTTGATAGTTTTCTGAGCATTTCTCCTATAGTTGTTGTGTGTTTACATTGGGACTATAGATGTGAGTTTCCGGTAGCTCCCCCCTTGTCTGTTTATATTTGCGACTACTGATGTGGGATTCTGGTAGATCCCCCTGCACAGTTATATGGAACTACAGGAGTGCACTCGGTAGATTCCCCCAGTACTGGGTATTTATGTTTGGGACTACGGAACGGGATTTCGGTAGATCCCTGTGTACTATGAGCTGGACTACGGGACGGTATCCTGAGACACTTATTGGATATGTGTATTTGGGACTTCGGGACGGTATCCTATAATATACCTGGTTGATATCATTAGAGTTTGAGCTGTATTTTCCTTCGATATTTACATTGTTCCTGCATAGTTGTTGATGTTCTTTATATCTGCGTTTCTTTCATTGTTGTACATTCTTATACTATTTTCTATTCTACACTGTCAAGTCATATCTTTTATTTGACCTCAGTAGGGACCCGACCTTCCTCATCACTACTCAACCGAGGTTAAGCTTGGCACTTACTGAGTACCGTTGTGGTGTACCCATGCCCTATCTGTGCATGTTTTCATGTGCAGATCCAGGTACCTCTACTCAGGCTTACCATTCTTGAGGCGAGGCGATTCTACTAGACTTTAAGGTATATCTGCTGCATCCGCAGGCCGAGGAGTCTCTTTCTATTCCTGCATTTAGTATTTATCCCTTCTGTACTTTCTGTTCTTGTTAGAGTTTCCGGAGATTAGAGCTATGTAATGTTATCTCAACTTGTGGATCCGTGAGTTTTTGTGTTTTGGGATAGTGTATCAGATTTTGAGAAGTTGTGTGTATATGCCGAGTGGTATTTAAATATTGTTTCCTTCAATTATTTTCGGCTTTTGATTATTTATTCCGAAAGTTTAGTTTATTTTCTGCATTGTTTAGGCCTTACCTAGTCGTAGAGACTAGGTGCCGTCACGATAGTTCATGGAGGGCGAACTGGTGTCATGACAAGTTGGTATCAGAGCTCTAGGTTCATAGGAATCATGGATCACAAGCCGGTTTATTATAGTCTCGCTGATCGGTACGGAGACGTCTGTACTTATCTACGAGAGGCTATGTAATCGTTAGGAAAAATTCCACTTCATTTGATTTCCCTATCGTGCGAGATTTTTGACATCGCAATCCTAAACTTTTGTCTTTTATTCTCTCACAGATAGTGAGGACACATGCTATTAGAGATGATCAGACAGCCACACCCCCTGCGAGAGCCGTCAGAGGTCGCCGGGGTAGAGATCGAGGATGCGCACGTGGTGCAGCCAGAGCACCCACACGAGATGCCACCGAAGAGTCACCAACAGTTCCAGCCAAAGCCTAGGAATTGGATACGCCTACTGCTATTTCTACTCCAGTAGTTCAGGAGATATTAGCATACTTCTTGAGCATGTTTGGTACATTAGTTCAGGCGGGGTTGATTCAGGTTGTACCAACTACTTCATAGATCGGGGAAGGGACCCGGACTTCCGCCGCCCCCACTCTAGAGAAGTGATTTCCCACTGGTCAAGTTCCAGGTGTCATAGCGACACAGACTGCCGTCCCAGTTCAGCTGGCGGTGAGGACCTCTCGTCGAATAGAGGACAGGTGGTTCTAGAAGAGAGAGGACTGACAAGTTCAAGAGGGAGAGTATAGGGGAGTGAGTAGACCTCGTAGACTGGTAGAGGTTTTGTGCATCAGCCAGCTCAATTTGCATCTCAGATTTTACACGGTGTTTCAGGTGTTCAGGGGTCTTGGAGTACAAGTACCGCATAGTTCCCACGGCCACGTCACCCGTGAGGTTGATTTGAGTGTGATGACATATGCCATATGGTGAGGTATTGCCCTAGACTTAGGAGGAGTGTACCTCGACAGACTTCTCAGCCATAGCGTGCCCCGCAAAATTCTCCGGCTATGGTTACAGCTCCAGTTGTTACCCCACCTGCTCAGCCAGTTAGAGGGGAATGCCAGGTCAGATATTGCGCCCTTCCTGCCCTTACCGAGGCTGTTGCCTCTGATTCTATCATCACATGTATTATACTAGTTTGTCACATATATGCATCGGTCCTATTCGATCCAGGCTCCACTTACTCTTACGTGTCTTCTTATTTTGCTCCGTATTTGGGTGTACCTCGAGATTCTTTGAGTTCCCCTGTTTATGTTTCTACTCTTATGAGAGATTCTCTTGTTTTGGACCGCATTTATAGGTCATGTTTGGTTAATTTTCATAGTTTTGAGACCAGAGCTGATTTATTGTTGCTCAACATGGTAGATTTTGACATTATCTTGGGCATGGACTGGTTGTTGCCCCATTATGCTATTCTTGATTGTCACGCCAAAACTGTGACGCTGGCTATGCCAGGTGTACCGCATGTTGAGTGGAGGGGTACTTTAGATCATACTCCTAGTAGAGTTATTTCTTTTCTTAAAGCTCAACATATGGTTGAGAAGGGGTGTGATGCGTTTTTAGCTTATGTGAGAGATGTCAGTATTGATACCCTTTCGGCTGATTCAGTTCCAGTAGTACGGGATCTTCCCGATGTGTTTCCAGCTGATCTTCTAGGCATGCCACCTGATAGAGATATTGCTTTTGGCATTGACCTGTTGCCAGGAACTCAGCCTATTTCTATTTCTCCCTATCATATGACTCTTCCTGAGTTGAAGAAGTTGAAGGATCAGTTACAAGAATTGCTTGATGAGGGTTATATTCAGACCAATGTATCACCTTAGGGTGCTCTTGTCTTGCTTGTAAAGATAAAGGGTGGTTCTATGCATATGTGTATTGATTACCGCCAGTTGAACAAGGTTACAGTGAAGAACCGTTATCCCTTACCTCGTATTGATGATCTGTTTGACCAGCTTCAGGGCGCACAAGTGTTTTCTAAGATTGATTTGCACTAAGGTTACTATCAGTTAAAGATTCGAGAGCCAGAAATCCCGAAGAGTTCTTTCAGGACCGGTATGGTCATTACGAGTTCCTTGTTAAGTCATTTGGGTTGACCAATGCCCCAGCAGCCTTTATGTATTTAATGCACAGTGTGTTCCGGCCGTATATTGACTCGTTCTTCATTGTCTTTATTGATGATATTCTGGTGTGTTCCCGGAGTCGGGAAGATCATGAGCAAAACTTGATGATTGTGCTCAGACTTTGAGGGAGAAGAAGTTATATGCTAAGTTCTCAAAATGTGAGTTTTGGTTGGATTTAATGGCATTCTTAGGCCACGTGATATCGAGTGAGGGTATTCAGGTGGATCCGAAAAAAGATAAAGGTCATGCAGAGTTGGCGCAGACCATCCTCAGCTACAGAGATCCGCAGTTTTCTTGGCTTGGCGGGCTACTACCGTCATTTTGTGGAGTGGTTTTCGTCGATTGCGGCCCCTATGACCAGGTTGATTCAGAAGGGTGCTCCGTTATAGTGGATGGAGGGGTGTGAGGTGAGATTTCAGAAGCTCAAAATAGCTTTGATTAGGGCCCCAATTTTGATATTGCTTACATGTTTGGGGTCTTATATGGTCTATTGTGATGCCTTGAGGGTTGGCCTCAGAACGATGTTGATGCAGGACAGTAAGGTGATTTCTTACGCGTCCAGACAGTTGAAGATACATGAGAAGAATACCCTATTCACGACCTTGAGTTGGCTACCATTGTTCATGCCCTGAAGATTTGGCTCCATTACCTATACGGTGTGCCTTGTGAGATTTGTACTGACCATTAGAGCTTGCAGGACCCGTTCAACCAAAAGGATCTAAATTTGCGCCAGATGAGGTGGTTAGAGTTGCTGAAGGACTATGATATCACTATTCTGTATCACCGGGGCAAGGCCAAGATAGTGGCCAATGCTTTGAGTCGATGGGCGGAGAGTTTAGGGAGTTTGGCATATCTACCAGTATCAGAGAGGCCTATGGCGATGGATGTTCAGGCCTTAGCCAGCCAGTTTTTGAGATTGGATCTTTCGGAGCCTACTAGGGTTCTAGATTTCATGGTTTCTCGGTCTTCCTTATTTGATCATATCAGGGATCAGTAGTGCGATGACCCTTATTTACTTTTCCTCAAGGACAAGTTCCAGCATGGCGGTGCCAGAGATATGACCATGGGTGAGGACAGAGTATTGAGGATGCAGGGCCGGGTCTGTGTACCCCATGTTGATGGGCTTCGGGAGCTAATTCTAGAGGAGGCCCACAGTTTGCGGTATTCCATTCATCCGAGTGCCGCGAAGATGTACCAGGATTTGAGGCAGCACTAGTAGTGGAGGCGGATGAAGAAAGATATAGTTGGGTTTGTAGCTTGGTGCCTCAACTGTCAGCAGGTGAAGTATGAGCAGCAGAGACCAGGTGGGTTGCTTCAACAGATAGAGATTCTGGAATGGAAGTGGGAGCAGATCACCATGGACTTTGTAGTTGGGCTCCCGCGGACTTTGAGAAAGTTCGATGTTGTTTGGGTGATTGTGGATCGGCTGACCAAACCCCCTGATTTCATTCCTGTGGGTACTACTTATTCTTCGGAGCAGTTGGCGGAGATTTATATCTGGGAGATCGTTCGTCTGCATGGTATTCTAGTTTCTATCATTTCGGATAGAGGTACTCAGTTCACATCACGGTTTTGGAGGTCCGTTCAGCATAAGTTGGGTACTAGGGTAGAGTTGAGTACAACGTTTCACCCTTACATGGACGGGCAGTCCGAGGGAACTATTCAGATTCTTCAGGATATGCTCCATGCGTGTGTGATCGATTTTGGAGGATCTTGGGATCAGTTCTTGCCATTGGCGGTGTTTGCTTGCAACAACAGTTATCAGTCCAACATTCAGATGGCACCATATGAGGTATTATATGGTAGGCAGTGTAGATCTCCGGTGGGTTGGTTCGAGCTGGGTGAGGCTAGGTTATTGGGTACAGGCTTAGTTCAGGATGATTTGGAGAAGGTTAAGATGATTCAAGATAGACTCTACACGGCCCAATCCAGACTCTCATTTAGGGACTAAGTGTCCCAAAACTCTCCGAAACTCAAAACTGAACATCCTGGCAAATTCAAAATAGCAAAAATAAACACAAGGAAAGAAATTAATAGGGGTTTGGGGCATAAATTCTTAAGACGACCAGTCGGGTCGTCACATCCTCCTACACTTAAACATTCATTCGTCCTCGAACGAGCATAGAGACGTACCTGAAGTAGTGAAAAAATTAGGGTAATGGCTGTGCATATCCTGCTCGGTCTCCTAGGTCGTCTCCTCGACTGGCTGATCCCGCCACTGAACCTTTACTGATGCAATGTTCTTTGACCTCATCTTTCCACTGGCTCCTCAACATAAGATAGATCCTTATCCAACTGGACTGAACTGAAATTCAACACATGCGACGGATCGTCGGGATACCTCCGGAGCATCGAAATATAAAATACCGGATGAACTCCTGCCAAGCTGGGAGGTAAGGCAAGCTCATAAGCAACCTCCCCAACACGCCTCAATATCTCAAAAGAGCCATTAAACCTCAAACTCAACTTCCCTTTCTTCCCAAATCTCATAACGCCCTTTATAAGCGAAACCCGAAGTAGAACCCGCTTTCCAACCATATAGGAAACATCACAAACCTTCCGATCCGTGTAACTCTTCTGTCTGGACTGGGCCGTGTAGTGTCTATCGTGAATCACCTTAACCTTCTCTAAAGCATCCTGAACCAAGTTTGTGCCCAGTAATCTAGCCTCACCCGGCTCAAACCAACCCATCGGAGATCTACACCGCCTACTATATAAAGCCTTTTACGGCGCCACCTGAATGGTGGACTGATAAATGTTGTTGTATGCGAACTCCATCAATGGAAAGAACTGATCCCACGACCCTCCAAACTCAATCACACACGCACAGAGCATATCCTCAAGAATCTAATAGTACGCTCGGACTGTCCGTCCGTCTGAGGGAGAAATATTGTACTTAACTGTACCCGAGTACACAACTCATGTTGAACGGCCCTCCAGAACCGTGATGTGAACTGAGTACCTCTATCTGAAACAATGGAAACTGGAATACCATGCAGACGAACAATCTCCCGGATATAAATCTCTGCCAGACACTCCAAAGAATAGGTAGTACATACTGGAATGAAGTGCGCGGACTTGGTCAGCCAATCCACAATCACCCAAATGGCGTCAAACTTCTTCAAAGTCCGTGGGAGCCTAACTACAAAGTCCATGGCAATCCTCTCCCACTTCTACTCTGGAATCTCTATTTGCTGAAGCAACCCACCCGGCCTCTGGTTGTCATACTTCACCTGCTGATAGTTGAGGCACTGAGCTACAAACCCAACTACATCTTTCTTCCTCTGCCTCCACCAATAGGGCTGCCTCAAATCCTGGTACATCTTTATTGCACCCGGATGGATGGAATACCGCGAACTGTGGACCTCCTCTAGAATTAACTCCCGAAGCCCGTCAATATTGGGTACACAGATCCGACCGTGCATGCTCAATACCCCATCATCACCAATGGTCACGTCTCTAGCATCACCGTGCTGAACCTTGTCATTGAGAACAAGCAAATGAGGGTCATCACACTGACGCTCCCTGATACGATCAAATAAGGAAGACCGAGAAACTACCAAGCTAGAATCTAAATGGCTCCGAAAGATCAAATCTCACAAACTGGCTGTCTAAGGCCTAAACATCCATCGCCATAGACCTCTATGATGCTGGTAAATAAGCCAAACTCCCTAAACTCTCTACCCGGCGACTCAAGGCATCGGCCACCACATTGTCCATGCCCGGGTGATTCAAAATAGTGATATCATAGTCCTTCAGCAACTATAACCACCTCCCCTGGCACAAATTTAGTTCCTTTTGGTTGAACAGGTGCTACAAGCTCTGATGATCAGTATAAATCTCACATTGCACACCGTACAAATAATGACACCAGATCTTCAAGACGTGAACAATGGCAGCTAATTCAAGATCATGGACAGGATAATTTTTCTCATGCACCTTCAACTGTCTGGACGTGTAGGCAATCACCCCACCTTCCTACATCAAAATCACTCCGAGGCCAATCCTCGAGGCATCATAATAGATAGTGTAAGACCCCGAACATGTAGGCAATATCAAAACTAGGGTTGTAGTCAAAGCTGTCTTGAGCTTCTGAAAGCTCGCTCACACTCTTCCATCCACTAGAACGGAGCACCCTTTTTGGTCAGTTTGGTCATAGGGGCTGCAATTGATAAAAAAACCCTTCATAAAATGACGGTAGTAACCCGCCAAGATGAGAAAACTGTGGATCTCTATCGCTGAGGATGGTCTGGGCCAACTCTGCACTACTTCCACTTTCTTCGAATCCACCTTTATCCCATCACTGGAAACCACGTGACCCAAGAATGCCACGGAATCCAACCAAAACTCACATTTTGAGAAATTAGCACATTTTGAAAACTTCTTCTCTCTTAGAGTCTGAAGCACTATCCTCAGGTGTTGCTTATGACTTCGGGAACACACTAGAATATCATCAATAAAGACAATGACAAATGACTCAAGATATAGACGGAATACACTATGCATCAAATGCATAAAGGCTGTTGGGGAATTGTTCAGCCCAAATGACATAACAAGGAACTCGTAATTACCATACCGAGTCCTGAAAGCAGTCTTCGGGATATATGGCTCCCGAATCATCAACAGATGGTAACCTGAGCACAAGTCAATCTTAGAAAACACCTGTGCACCCTGAAGCTGGTCAACAATTCATCAATATGAGGCAAAGGATAACGGTTCTTCACTGTAACTTTGTTCAACTGTCGATAATTAGTACACATACGCATAGAACCATCATTTTTCTTCACAAACAAGACAAGAGCACCCCAAGGTGATACACTAGGCCGAATAAAACCCTTATCCAGCAATTCTTGCAACTGATCCTTTAACTCCTTCAACTCAGGAGGAGCCATACGATACGGAGGAATAGAAATGGGCTGAGTGACCGACAATAGATCAATGCCAAAATCAATATTTCTATCGGGCAACATGCCTGAAAGTTCAGCTGGAAACACATCAGAAAAATCCCGTACTACTGGAACTGAATCAATGGAAGAGTTATCAATACTGACATCACTCACATAAGCTAGATATGCTTCATACTCCTTCTCAACCATATGCTGAGCCTTAAGGAAAGAAATAACTCTACTGGGAGTGTGATCTAAAGCATCCATACACTCAACTCGTGTTACACCTGGCATAGCCAGCGTTACGGTTTTGGAGTGACAATCAAGAATAGAATAATGGGGCGATAATTAGTCCATGCCTAAGATAATATCAGAATCAACCATGATGTGCAACAATAAATTGTCTTTGGTCTCAAAACCACCAAGAGCAACCAAACATGACTGATAAACGCGCAACATATCAAGAAAATCTCCCACAGGAGCAGAAAGATAAACAGGGGAACTCAAAGAATCCTAAGTTACCCCAAATACGGAGCAAAATAAGAAAACACATAAGAATAAGTGAAGCCTGGATCGAATAGAACCGATGCATCTCTGTGACAAAGCAGTATAGTACCTGTGATAACAAAATCTGAGGTAACAGCCTCGGTACAGGCAGGAAAGGCATAGTATCTGGCCTGGCTTCCCCCTCTAGGGCGAACTTTACTTCCCCGACCTCCACCTCTAGCTGGCTGAGCAGGCGGGGTAGCAACTGGAGCTGTACCCATAGCCTGAGAACTCTGGCGGGGTACGCTGTGGCTGAGAAGTCTACGAAAGTGCACCCCTCCCAACTCTGGGGCAATCCCTTACCATATGGCGTGTGTCACCACACTCAAAATAAGCTCTAGGAGGATGTGGCAGCTGTGACTGGCTTGGGCCAGGTCTGCTGGACTGATCTCTGAAAGAACCTCTTGCAGGAGGCACACTAGAAACCAGAGGTGCATAATAAGGCTTCTAAGGCCTAGGAGGAGCTGGAATACCACTAGTTGCTGGAAGAGCTGAATTAACATGGCGACTTATATAACCCCTACCATGATGACCTGCAGCTGGGGCACAGACACCAGAATAATGGCCCGACTCTCGAGACCTCTTGGCCTCCATCTTCTCTTTCTCCCAGGCATTATCTGATGCTAACCTATTGAATACAGGAGGGACATACTTCTTGAACCTCTCAAGTCTCCGCTGCTCATCCTCTGAAGCCACAGCCCTGTCCTCAGGCTAACTTGGGGCTGCAGGCTGTACATGAATAATCTATAGGACCTGATCAACATAAACTCGTTGCTCAGGAGTGCGGGCAGCGGGAGTTTGTGCTCCTCCCCTGGCCTGAGATGTGGCTATAGCTAGGGAAAGCAACCCCGCCTGAGCCAAAGTGGTGTACACGCTTATGAACTCCGCAAGAGTTTCCTGATGCGCTGGAGTAGTAGTAGTAGTAGGAGTATCGGTGCAACGACTCGACCCGTCATCTCATGTGTTATTGCTCAGTTTTTCCCATTTTATGCTTCTTCATGTTTCGTTATCGGTATGTGGTGCGTTAGAGTTGATTTGGATTGGTTGTGATAAGAAATGAGACACTTAGTCTCTTTAAGGAAAGCTTAAGCTGGAAAAGTCAACTGAATGTTGACTATTGAGTTAGAGGGCTCAGATGTGATTTCTGATGATTCGGTTAGTTTCTGGAGATTATTTGTGACTTGGGAGCGTGATCGGAATTGATTTTGGAGTCCCGGTGTAGAATTAGGCTTGAATTGGCGAAGTTAGTATTTTGGCGAATTGGTTGATGGGTGAGATTTTTGATCCAAGGGTCGGAATGGAATTCTGAGAGTTACTGTATCTTCGTTGGGTGATTTTGGATATGTGTACAAATTTTCAGGTCATTCGGACATCGTTTGGTCGGGTTTTTAATCGAAAGTGCATTCCGGAAGTTTTTGAAGAACTTAAGCTTGAATCCGATGTAATTTGATGGTTTTAGTGTTGTTTGATGTGTTTTGATGATTGGAAAAAGTTTGAATAATGCATTAGGATGTTTTGGTATTTTTGGTTGAGGTCCCGGGGGCCTCGGGGTGAGTTCGGATGGTTAAACGGAGAGTTTTTGGATTTTTGCAAGGAAATGAGCTGCTGGTATCTGGTATTCTCGCACCTGCGGTTGTGGGACCGCAGGTGCGGTCTCGCAGGAGCGATGGTAAAGCTGCAAAAGCGAAAACCTGGGAAGTTTCTTGTTTTCGCAGAAGCGGTTGGGAAGCCGCATCTGCGAATCTACAGATGCGGAATTTGCTTCGCAGAAGCGGATCTTCGAATCTTGGGATTTTTTGGAGAAGCAGAAGAGACCGCATAAGCGGAAGTCGCAGAAGCGACGTTCGGACGCAAAAGCGGATTCTGCTGGCCAGAAGCACTTAATTCATCATCGTAAAATTTTGAAAGGGTAACACATTTCCACTTCGGACTAAGAGGGGTTCGAGCAATTTTGAAGAGAGTTTCGAGGGCTTTCATCAGGTATGGATTCTTGGACTTAGAATACATTATTATGGTGTAAAATCATGGATTAACACTGAAAATCCAAGGAATTAAAGGTTAAAAATGGTGATTTAGGGCGTGAACTTAAGGGAGTTTAAAATAGGGATCTGAGGGATCAAATGGACTTCGATTCTTGTAAATTTGATATGTATGGACTCGTAGAGAGACGAGAAATTCGGTGATGTGAATTTTGTAATTTTTTGGGAAGCGGGCTCGGGGCTCGGGTTTTGCTAGTTTCGAGATTTTTGCTATTTCTTGATTATTTTCGATTGAGTATTGTTCCCTTAGCATATTGTGATGTATTCGCTTTGGTTTTGGTTAGATTCGACGTGCGTGGAGGCTGATTTGAGGGGCAAAGGGGTCGCAAGCTAGAGATTTCAGCAGTTCGAGGTGAGTAATACTTTTAAATGATATCCTGAGGGTTTGAAACCTCGGATTTGCACATCATAGTGTTGTATTGAGGTGACTTGAACGCCAGATACGAGCGTGGGGTGGAGCACCATTGGGGATTGCGACTTGGTCCGTCCCGGTTGTTGATTTTACCACGTATTTGACTGAACTACTTGTTATCATCATAATTTGGACTGATTGTTAAATGATTTCGGTCCGGTTCATGATACTTAGCATGTTAAATGATTTCGGTCCTGAGTCAAACACTGTTTTGAAATGTCCAGACATACTTCTAAGGTTTTAAAACTTAAACTACATATTTTTTTTACGTTCGGAATTGAGAACTATTATTTGAATATTGCCCTAGTGACTTATGTGCATTTCTGGACTGAACGTGGATCGGTTGCGCTTGGGCTGTAGGAGCCCCTCCGAAGTCTGAACCCCCACAGTGAGCACGGGTACCCAAATGGATCGGGCTGCACGTCGCAGTGGTCATATGCATTGCATTGCATTCATGCATTGGTTCCTGTTTGTAATACGTGTCATGACATTCAGCACTCTCATTTCATTGGCATCCATGCTACTTCTTGCACTGTTTACCAGACGCCCTGGTGTGAATTGTTAGTGGAGTGCTGTGCCCGAGGGGCTGACTTATGTGCTGACTTGCACTGTCTGATTACGCATTCATTTGCTTAACTGTTGGAAAGGATATTTTCAAAAGAGGTTTTAACTGAGCCCAGATATTTTCAAAAGGATTTTCACGGTCTTTCTGTTTTCTCAAAGATTTGCACTGTCCTAAATAGCATGATGGAGTGCCTTTACGTGATTTCTTACTGCTCAGTTATTATTTACTTTTATTGCTCACTGAGTTGGAGTACTCACTTTACTCCCTGCACTTCGCGTGCAGTTGCAGGTATTGTGCACCTTATAGCGGGTTATAGCTGATTGAAGGTATTACTATTGTAGCTGAGCAAGGTGACTGCCAGCGTTCGCGGCACCGGACGTTGTCTTTAGAATTCCAGAATTTATTTTTGTATATTATTGGCCCTGTAGTTGTGTTCATGTTTCTTTAGATGCTCGTGACTTGTGATACCCCGGTCGGGTTGTGTTGGGTTGTAGGTATTGATTATTATTATCATTAAGTGGCATTTATCTATTCATTTACGTTAATAATTTTGAAAAGGGCATCGTTATTCTGTTAGCTGGTCTTGTCTTCACGAGAGGCGCCATTACGATCGGGTTTGGAAATTGGGTCGTGACAATCAGGTGCCTGGACTCCGGTTGGAACTGCTGGTGGTACCTCGGTGGCAGCTTACGCTGGTGCTCTGGTTGCACTGCGTGTGCGTCCTCAGCCTCTACCCTAGCCTCGTCTGACGGCTGTAGTAGGGGGCGCGAGTGCCTGATCATCTCAGGTAGCACGTGTCCTCACCATCTGTGAGAGAATAGAAGACATAGTTTCGAATTGTGACATCAAAATCTCGCACGACAAGAAAATCAAATGAAGTGAAATTTTTCTAACAGTCATATAGCCTCTCTAGGTAAGTACACACATCTCGTACCGATCATCTAATAAACCGGCTTGTGATTCATGACTCTTGTGAAACTAGAGCTCTGATACCAACTTGTTACCATCCCGATTCGCCCTTCGTGAACCATCGTGAAGCCACCTAGTCCCTACGACTAGGTAAGTCGAAAAATGCGGAAAGTAAACCAATTTGCGGAAGAAACAAAGAAAAACCGAAATAGTGAATAAAATAGTGTTTACTAGTGCCGCTCAGCATACACAATATCAACTCTCAAAAAATAATGCTTTTCCAAAAACTCAGAATCTCATGAAATCACAAGCTAAGGATACTACATAGTGCTCTATCTCCAGAATGTCTAAAACAAAATAAATAAAGAAGAGCTGTAACTAAGAGAGAGAATGGAGAGAGACTCCTCGATCTGCGGACACGACAAATATACCTCGAAGTCTTCGAAGAATTGCCTCGCCTCAAGGATGGTAAGTCTGAGTAGAGATACTTGGATCTGCACATGAAAAACATGCGCAGGAAGGGCATGAGTACACTACAGCGGTACTCAGTAAGTGCCAAGCCTAACCTCGGTCCGGTAGTGATGAGGAATGTCAGTGCCCTATTGAGGTTAAATAAAATATACAGAGTCGACAATGTAGAATAACACAGTATAAATGCATACAGTAGTGAAAGTAACACAGGATATAAAGCACAACAACAACTATTATAGAGGCAAAGTATATACAGAAATAAATATGGCTCGGTTCCAAAAATAACAGTTGGGGATCTCCCAGGATACCGTCCTGTAGTCCCAAATATAAATACCCAATGGATCTCAGGGAATATCGCCCCGTAGTCCAACTCATAGTGTGCAGGGATCTACTGGAATCATGTTCCGTAGTCCCAAATGTAAATACCAGTACTGGGGAAATCTACCGGGTATAATTTCGTAGTTCCATATAACTGTGCAGGGGGATTCTACCGAAATCCCACATCCGTAGTCCCAAACGTAAATAGACAAGGGGAAACTACCGGAATCCCACATCCGTAGACTCAATGTAAATACATAGCCGCAATAGGAAAATATTCAGAAATGTCGGATTTCATATTAAGGCAACAAGTAATTCTAGCCTAGCATGCTGCACAGAATTCAGGTAAAGCAGTTTGAACAGATAAAGAAATTAAATCACTTAGACATGCTTTCCTAAGCTAAATACAGGCTTAATAGTGCAAGTAATACAAACAGGAAAGGAAGCATACTAGTAATTTACTTAATGAAAATCGGATTTCCAATAATTAGCACAAGTACGCACTCACCTCACGTACAAGGTATTTCAATTATCAATAATACCAAATCCTAAGTGGAAGGTCCTCCACTTAAGGTTAGGCAAGCCATTTACCCTGAATCGGCTCAATAATCAACCCGAGACCATGTTTTTTCCACGAGTACTCGACTCCAAATGGCCTAAATCTATTCAATTCAATTACATAATGAGAATAAAACTTCAAGTAAATTATTTTACAAAGAAATTCTAAGCTAATACGTGAAATTAGGTAAAATAACTAAAATGCCCCTCGGGCCCACGTCTCGGAATCAAGCAAAATTTATATTTCTAGAATCCTCACACTCTCACGAGTTCAGTCATACCAAAAGTACCAAAATCGCAACTCAAATGGTCCCTCATATCATCACTCAAGGGTTTCTAATTAATCAAGCCCTAACCCCCAAATTACCACTGATTTTCCTTAAATTTTCATGCTTATAATGATAAAAATCACTCCAATAATGAGTTTAGGGACCAAAGACCTTACCCCAATGAACTCCTCTGAAAATCTCCCTTGAAAATGCTCCCCAAGGCTCTTCCCGTTTGAAAAGAGGTGAAAAATAGCTAAATTTTGCGAAGGCGAGAATTTATATGTTTTTGCCCAATTTTTCCCCTTCTGTGGCCCTGGGATCGCATCTGCGGTCCCGCTTCTACGAGGACTTGGTCGCATCTGTGACTTCTCATTAAACCTATCCTTCCGCACCTACGAACCCACTCACGCAGATGCGGTACTGCTTCAGCGATTTATCATCCGCTTCTGTGGCTCTTGATGATCCTCCCCATTTTCTCTTTTGTGGTGGCAATGCCGCTTCTGTGTCTATGTACCTGTGGAACCCAACCGGAGGTGCGGTTATGATAGAAAACTAGCAGCTGAAGCTGCTCAAACAACTCCCAAATTCTTCTGTCAATCTTTCGAAACCATCCCTTGGACCCCGGGACCTCAACCAAAAACACAAACAAGTCTAATACCATTGTCCAAACTTATACCAATTCTTAAAACACCTAAAAAAACATCGAAACAACAAATCAACCACGGATTCAAGCCTAAGAACTCCAAAACTCTAAAAATACGCTTTCGATCAAAAAGTCTATCAAACCTCATCCGAATGACCTGAAATTTTGCACACACGTCACATTCAACACTACGGAGCTACTCAAACTTCCGGAATTCCAGTCCAACACTCGGATCAAAATCTCACTATCGGACTGGTAACTTCTAAAATTTGGCTTTTGGCATTTCAAGCCTAAATTAGCTACGGACCTCCAAAACATAATCCGATCACATCCCTAAGCCCGAAATCACTCAACGGAGCTAACAGAACCATCAAAATTCCATTCCGAGGCCATCTTCACACTGTTCCAACTACGGTCAAATTTCCAACACTAAAACTCTTATTTAGGGACTAAGTATCCGAAAACTCTCCGAAACTCAAAATCGAACATTCCGGCAAATTCAAAATAGCAGAAATAAATATGGGGAAAGTAGTTAATAGGGGCTCGAGGCGTAAATTCTTAAGACGACCGTCTGGGTCGTTGCAGTTATAAAATTTCAATCTTCATATTGATCTTCTTTACTATATATTTTTTTAATTATCATTAAAAAAAACTGAAATGGAAGAATATAAATGGGATGGTATGTTATTTGTATTCAAAGAGTAACGGTTTTGAACTTTTGGGAAGTTAATATAGTGTAAGAGGAAATGCTACATAAGGAAGTTAAAACATTAATTAGCACTATTTAATACACCCTTTTTTATCAGGTGGGTGTTTGAATTATTTTTTGGACTGGGTTGGCCCCATATATATGGTCACATACTCAAACCTAAAGACCTAAAATATACTCACATACTCAAACCCTAAACTATGGATGCATCTCCTACCAAACGAGCCATATCTTACTCTTTTACTAGCAGTGATGCCATATCTTACTCTTCTACTAGCAGTGATAATGAAGAAGAGAATCCTCCAACATTTGAAGTGGTTATGACTGATCTATACATCGACTACAATGATCTGGTAAATTATTATGTCTTTTAAACTTTATCTCTTTTATTCCGTTTCATATTTTCCAAAATTTAATAGTAATGCTTTTTTTAAAAGTATATTCCAAGAAAAATCTACAAGCTTCTTCCTCCAACAGTGGAACACGCGCTTCTTCACTATCGTGACAAAGAGTGGTATGTATTTATGAGAGTTTGTGATAAAAAACGGTTCAAGGTAGGATGGAGACTTTTTGTTTTGGATAATTATATCAAGCGAGGTTTCATCGTCAAATTTACATTGGTTGATGTTTCACCACTGCGTGTTGTGCTCAATGTTCAAGTGAAGGGAGAAGGAACTTCATACGGTTGCAATTGAATAGTTTCTAGGATATATTTGTGTTGATTTATTCTTTTATTCTTTTTTATTTTTACGTATGTTACTTTAGTTATGGTTGTTGTGCTTTATTTTATTGAAGTATTATGTTATGAAATTTCAATTTTTATATTGGTCTTGTTTACTATAATATTTTTTAAAATTATCATTCAAAAAGGCCGAAATTGAATCATTTGGTCTTCTTTGCTATTTTCATTTCTTCCGAATAAATCAATTTCTTAGAATATTTTAATTTTGTTTGTTAAAAAAAATCAATTCTTCTCTCGGATTCTTTTTGAATGGAGGAGATAAAATAACACCATTTATTTCGTTTAAAATCATTTATTTCAACTAACACCATTTATGTCAACTAACACCATATCTTTAAACCAACACCATTAATTTCGAGGTTAGGAGGGGAAAAATCTGTCAAAACTAAACAAAAAAAAACAGGTCAAATAAAATATATTTGGACTGGTTTAACCCCCCATATATAGTCACATACTCAAACCCTAAACTTTAAAAAAAGAAATACTCAACTACAAATCCTAAACTATGGATGCCTTTCACTCTACCAAATGAGTCCTATCTTACTCTTTCTACTAGTAATGATAATGAAGAAGAGAATCCTCCAATATTTGAAGTGGTTATGACT
Organism: Nicotiana glauca; assembly: GCA_026770625.1. Classification (NCBI taxonomy): domain Eukaryota; kingdom Viridiplantae; phylum Streptophyta; class Magnoliopsida; order Solanales; family Solanaceae; genus Nicotiana; species Nicotiana glauca. The sequence continues at coordinate 50,884 of MU688605.1, read as the reverse complement.
CATTCATACATCAAGTACGACGATCTGGTAAATTATTATGTCCTATAAGATTTATTTCTTAGAATATTACAATAACTTCTTGTTGCTACCCAATTTTTTTTAAAGTATTTTTATACCCAAATATTTCCAAAATAGCATATTGGTGCATATATAAGCACATCCAAGAGTTTTGACATTTTTAATAATTTTTTAAACAAATTTATTGCCTATTTTACACAACAAAATCCAATAATTATTCTCAAAATTATCATTTTTGGTGAATAATTCATTTTATTTTCACATTTACACCAAAATATAATTAAATTAATTTCCGCATATTTTTTACAAATTTGTTTGGTATTTTAAAGCTAAATTGCATATAATTGCAATTATAGCCTATCTTGTAATTTATGATATTTTATGTTTATAAAATTAATTCCATCATTTTTTAATTAATATTTATATAATACTTATTTACCCAGTACATTTAGTTTGTTTTTAAAATAGTATTACTATTTTTACAAAATTAAAAGGGGAAAATTGGCTATTTACGATTTGGCCTTATTGCATTTCAATTTTAGCCAATTTGGCACCCCATTTCAGCCCCAATTTGAAATCCAATTACCCAGCCCAATTAACATGCCTACCCAACCCAGTACATGTTTAACCGACCCAACCCATATCCTTTTTGAATCTCGACCGTTGATCATTTAGATCAACGACCACCGTTACTTCTTACCTTTTTAATTTAACACAACCGCCTAACTCAATCTCATTTTCCCAATCCGCCGCCCTCAAACACTCTCATCTCTCGAGCTCTCTCAAAACCCTAGCCGCCGCCTCCCATCAAAACCCTAATCCATGGCTCCCCAGACTCATCGGAGCCCTACATCGGCCTCCCATGGCTTTTATGGTCTCATCTCTAAGGTCCTATGACCAGATCTTGGAAAGGTCTCGACCAAGCTTTGCTCGATGGCTTTTCTCCGGTCATCTTCAACCTCTATCCGGCCAGCCATGTCCATTCGAGTTCGATCTTCGACTTCTCTGCTCAGATCAATGGTTTCCAAAGCCTATCTCGTCTCTTGGGTTTCTTACGAAACCCTAATCTCTGAGGTTCCTTCAATTTATTTGAGATCTGTTCTGGATCTATGTGTGTGTGAACCTTCTATGCATTTTTCTCAAAGATTCTTTAATGTTTGCTTTCCGAAACTCTATTTTCCTCAACTAGGGTTTCATGTTATTCTATCTCGAACATCTCCTCTGAATCTCGACATGTTTACTGTGTTTGTTTGTATTATCTTCTATCTGAACTCGCATGTTGAAAACCCTAATTTTCTTGGGGATTTTGTTTGAGTTTCATAGTCTGTTTGTTAGTAGTGGTTTGATTCACTTTATTTTTATCTGATTTAGCATGTTAAAAGCCCTAATTTTGGGTTATAACAAGGCACTGCACATCACCGTGCAATGTAAAGATTATTTCATTACTAGAGTCCTGATTGATGGAGGATCAAGCCTTAACATCTGTCCACTTGTGACTCTCAGAACTTTGGGGAAAGGCCTACACGAGAACAAAGACGGGGCTATCAATGTAAAAGCCTTCGACGGGTCCCAAAGATCTACTATTGGAGAAATCAGCCTTTGCTTGCAAATGGGGCCGACATGGTTCGACGTCGACTTCCAAGTGATAGACGTCCCGACATCCTACAACTTGCTGTTAGGACGCCCTTGGATATAGACAAGGACAAGTGGTGGGACAACAAGATCGAAAGTATCCTGAATTGGTGTGGGTACGAGCCTGGAAAGGGACTCGGTAAGAATCTCCAAGGGATTACTAAATCCATCAAACTGAAGAAGCATGGCACTACATTTGGCTTAGGGTACGGTTATAGTTAGGAAGAATTCTGGAACTGGTCGCCACCGTGGCGCGGCCCCTACTATCCATTGAAGTTTCCGATACCTAGCCTGGAGCAGACCTTCCAGCCAGCAGATACTATATATGGGTCAGAAAAAGATGAAGCATTGGCAGAGAAGAATTTATTCCTGGAGTATGATGACATGGACTGCTGTGTTCTTTTCGAGGAGGAGGGGGAGGAAGGCCCTTCCATACAAGTTGTGAATAGAGGAGACCGCCTCAGCAATTGGTCAATTAGGACTGTCAGAGCCCGGAGGGCTTCGGGGTAGCAAGGTTAAACAAAAGCAGCATGCATCGCATTTTTAGTTTATTTTACTAGTTGATTTTCTTTCCGCATTGTCTTTAATTTTGAAAAGAGCTCCGATGTTTCAAACAATTATGAATTTAATCAAAAGCATTTTAGTTTATCATATATCTTGCACTTATTATCTTCTCTATCATTTACTCTATTTTTACACAGCATTACTATTACTTTTCTTGACGATGAACCAACGACTGTGACTTGCAACGAGACAACGCAAGAAAAAGACATAGACTCAGAAGAAGATGAAGTACCTGAAGAGGTCGTCAGAGAGGTTGAGGATTTTGAGAATAGACCCAAGTCCAACCTAGAAGAAACTGAGGTCATTAATCTAGGAAATACAGAAAATGTCAAAGAAACTCGCATCAGTGTTCACTTGTCGCCATCAGAAAAGGAAGAGTATATGGAATTTTAAAAGAATATGAGGACATATTCGCCTGGTCTTATGATGATATGACTGGTCTCAGCACATCCATTGTAGCTCACAAACTGCCAATAGATCCAACCTGTCCACCGGTAAAACAAAAGCTCAGGAAATTCAAGCCCGAAATGAGTTTGAAAATCAAAGAAGAGGTTACTAAGCAAGTAAAAGCCAAGGTTCTCAGAGTGGTAGAGTATCCAACATAGTTAGCCAACATCGTGTCAGTACCAAAGAAGGACGGGAAGGTTAGAATCTGTGTTGACTACCGGGATCTCACCCGGGCCAGTCCCAAAGATGACTTCCCCTTACCAAACATACACATTTTTATCGACAACTGCGCCAAGCATGAGTTGTAGTCTTTCATTGATTGTTTCGCCGCGTATCATCAGATATGGATGGATGAGAAGATGCAGAGAAAACGGCTTTCATCACGCCATGGGGAATATATTGTTACAAAATGATGTCGTTCGGGTTAAAAAATGCCGGCGCCACATACATGAGAGCCATGACTACTATCTTCCACGACATGATACTCAAGGAGATCGAGGTTTATGTGGACGACGTCATCATCAAATCCAAGAAAGCCACTAATCATATGGAAGACTTGAGAAAGTTCTTCAACAGACTGAGAAGGTATAACCTTAAACTGAATCCCGCCAAGTGTGCATTCGGGGTTCCAGCCGGAAAACTACTGGGTTTCATCGTGAGCCGTTGAGGGATAGAATTGGACCCATAAAAGGTCAAATCCATTCAAGAATTGCCACCGCCAAAGAACAAGATGGACGTGATGAGTTTCCTGGGGAGACTCAACTACATCAGCCGGTTCATAGCTCAATCCACAGTCATTTGTGAACCCATCTTGAAAATGCTAAATAAAGATGTTGCTACTATATGGACCAACTATTGTCAGAAAATCTTTGACAAAATCAAGGAATACCTGTCAACGCCGCCAGTCTTGGTTCCTCCCAAGCCAGGAAGAACTCTATTACTTTACCTTGCGATATTGGATGGAGCATTTGGTTGTGTCCTAGGACAACATGATGAAATAGGGAGAAAGGAGCAAGCCATCTATTATCTCAGCAAGAAGTTCACCCCGTACGAGGCCCGGTATTCTCTATTAGAGCACCCTTGTTGTGCTCTAACTTGGGTAGCTCAAAAATTAAGGCATTATTTCTGTGCCTACACTACCTATTTCATATCCAGGATGGACCCGCTAAAATATATTTTCTAGAAGCCCATGCCCACTGGCAAGCTCACCAAGTGGCAAATCTTGTTGAGTGAGTTCGATATTGTTTACGTGACTCAGAAAGCAGTCAAGGGACAAGCCATAGCAGATCACCTTGCCGAGAATCCCATTGAAGGAGAATACGAACCACTGAAAACGTATTTTCCTGACGAGGAAGTATCGTTTGTAGGAGAAGATATTGCAGAATCCTACGATGGTTGGAGGTTGTTTTTCGACGGAGCCGCAAATTTCAAAGGAGTCGGCATAGGGGCAGTCCTAGTATCAGAAACCAGCCAGCATTACTCGGTATCCGCCAAGCTCAGGTTCCCTTGCACAAACAACATGGCTGAATACGAAGCTTGCATCCTGGGACTCAAGATGGCCATTGACATGAACATTCAAGAGTTGCTAGTGATCGGGGACTCAGACCTGCTCATACATCAAGTTCGAGAAGAATGGGCAACCAAAAACTCTAAGATACTTCCCTATTTGCATCACATACAGGAGTTAAGGAAAAGATTCACAAAGACGGAATTTCAGCATGTCCCCAGGGTCCAGAACGAGTTCGCTGACGCATTGGCTACTTTATCATCCATGATCCAGCATCCAGACACGAATTTCATTGATCCCATCCCGGTAAAGATTTATGATCAGCCAGCTTATTGTGCTCACGTTGAGGAAGAAGCGGACGGAAAACCATGGTTCCACGACATCAAGGAGTACTTGACAACAGGAGAATATCCAGAACTTGCCAACGCCGCTCAGAAACGCACACTTCGGAGATTATCCAACAATTTCTTTCACAGTGGGGGAATCCTGTATAGGAGGACTCCCGATTTGGGTTTGTTAAGGTGTGTCGAAGCAAAAGAAGCAACCAGACTATTGGACGAAGTGCACGCAGGGACATGCGGGCCACACATGAATGGTTTTGTCTTAGCAAAGAAGATACTCCGAGCAGGTTATTTTTGGATGACTATGGAAACAGACTGTATCCAGTACGTTTGCAAGTGCCATTGCTGTCAGATATATGCAGATATGATAAAGGTGCCTCCGGACGAGCTTACTGCAACAAGCTCACCATGGCCATTCGCCGCTTGGGAATGGATATCATCGGACCTATCGAGCCTGCCGCATCAAATGGGCACAGATTTATCCTGGTGGCAATCGATTATTTTGCTAAATGGGTTGAGGCAGCATCTTACAAAGTAGTGACTAAGAAAGTTGTGGCATATTTCGTCCGTGATCGTATTGTTTGCCGATTCGGGGTGCCAGAATCAATCATCACTGACAATGGTTCCAATCTCAACAGCGACTTGATGAAAGCAATGTGTGAGGCATTCAAGATCAAACACAAGAACTATACAGCCTACAGGCCACAAATGAATGGAGTTGTAGAGGCAGCCAACAAGAATATCAAGAAGATACTAAGGAAGATGGTCGAAAGTGACAAACAATGGTATGAGAAGTTAGAATTTGCCTTGCTGGGATTCCGCACCACGGTCCGCACATCAACCAGGACAACTCCCTACATGTTAATTTATGGTACAGAGGCAGTCATTCCCGCCGAGGTAGAAATTCCTTCCTTGAGGATCGTACAAGAAGCAGAGTTGGACGATGCAGAATGGGTAAAGGGTCACTATGAGCAGTTAGCCCTTATCGATGGAAAAAGGATGAATACAGTTTGCCACAGTTAGTTGTATCATAACAGAATGTCCAGAGCCTTCAACAAAAGAGTTAGGCCAATAAAGTTTACACCGGGGCAGCTGGTGTTGAAGAAGATATTCCCACATCAAGATGAAGCCAAGGGGAAATTCTCTCCTAATTGGCAAGGTCCGAACATGGTTCACTGGGTTTTAACTGGAGGAGCCCTTATTCTTGCAGAAATGGACGGGGAAGTCTGGCCAAAATCAACTCAGACGCAGTAAAACGATATTATGTGTAATCACCTATGATTTCTTTATGATGTAATTTGAACTACGCCTGACCTGATTCCCGTTTAAAAGGGGATACGTAGGCAGCCCTATGGGTTCGGTCACAATTAAATAAAAATCTTATCTCCCCCTATTATTGGAACTGGGGCAGAATTTTGAGGAGGACCCTCAAAATTCCGAATATGGCCTTCAGTCGCTCATCGCCAATGATGTCACCTCAGTAAACTGGGGCAAAATTTTGAGGAAGACCCTCAAAATTCGGAAGTCGATCTTGCATTCGTTTAGCGCAACAGTTAGAAATGCCAGCCCAGCAAACTGGGCAAAATTTTGAGGAGGACCCTCAAAATTCCGGAGCAAGAGAGGTTGCAGTGCTCTGAACTGCGTTGCAGTCGTTGGTTCATCTAAACAAAACTATTTTTTTACTTATGTTATATTTGTTAAATCATGCATAACTATGATAGTTGTTGTTTATCAACACTACCCCAATGACACGCAACGCCAGAAGCCACGAGAAAACAAATTAACCTTTCCCCTTCACAAAACTCACGATTTTCTTTGGATGCAGGCACCCAGGTCACAAAGTTACCAAACATGTTATGCAATCGCATTGAACCGTCACACTTATTCGCATTTGCTATCCGCACGCAATAGCCCCAGCAGCCGCAATATCACGATCAGCTATCAGCTAAGAATTTTTTCTTACTATTCGCTTTTATCTTATTGCATAAGTCTACCTTTTTGCCTTCCGAGACTAAGCATTGTCTCCATGTGCATTATCCTGCATTGCATAAGCTACCTTTCTGCCTTTCGAGACTAAGCATTTTCTCCATCTGCATTGTCCTACATTGCATAAGGCTACCTTTCTGCCTTCCGAGACTAAGCGTTGTCTCCATCTGCATTATCCTGCTTTGCATAAGGCTGCCTTTATGCCTTTCGAGACTAAGCGTTGTCTCCATCTGCATTTCCTGCATTGCATAAGGCTACCTTTCTGCCTTTCGAGACTAAGCGTTGTCTCCATCTGCATTTCCTGCATTGCATAAGGCTACCTTTCTGCCTTTCGAGACTAAGCGTTGTCTCCATCTGCATTATTTGAATTGCATAAGGCTACCTTTCTACCTTCCGAGACTAAGCGTTGTTTCCATCCTGCATTATCTGCATAAGGCTACTCTTCTTCCTTACGAGGTTAAGCTCTACCTCCACTTGCATAGCTGAAATATCGCCACCTTATCTTTCTTGCATGGCTGAAATATCGCCACCTTTACCTACATCTTGCATAGCTGAAATATCACCACCTTATCTTTATTGCATGACTGAAATATCGCCACCTTTACCTACATCTTGCATGGTTGAAATATCGCCACTTTTATTTACGTCCTGCAATCGGCTGAAATATCACCATTTACATTCTTTTGCATCAGTTGAAATATCTCCAAACTTTATTTAAATTCTACATTGGCTGAAATATCGCCATTTACATTCTTTTGCATCGGCTGAAACATCGCCAAACTTTATTTAAATTCTCTATCGGTTGAAATATCACCATTTACACTTTTGCATCGGCTGAAATATTGCCAGACTATTATTTAAATTCTCCACCGGTTGAAACATCACAGTTTTACTTTTACATCGGCTAAAATATTGCCGCTTTTATTTACGTCTTGCAATCGGCTGAAATATCGCCAAACTACTGTATTTAAATTTTCGTTCGACTGAAACATCGCCATTTTACTTTTCACATCTGCTGAAACATCGCCTGTTTATTTAAATTTATGTCGGCTGAAATATCGCCATTTTTGCTTTTGCATCGGCTGAAATGCCACCAAATCTTGCATTTCATGGGCTGAAATATCGCCAAACTATCCAAAGGCATCATCGTTCGGAGGCATCATCTTCATAGCCTGAGAACACCATGCCATGGCCCGAGGACCCCACTTTATACCTTGCACATCATTATTCAAAGGCATCATGGTTTGGAGGCACCATTATCATGGACCGAGAACGTCATTTCATAGCCTGCGAATCCTTTAATTTCACACTTCATGGCCCAGGACATCATGGTCTGAGGGCGTCATCCTAACCGTCCAAGGACAGCATTCATGGTCCAATGGGAACTTGCATCATGTTTAAGTTTACGCACAATATATGCCTGTATTGCTCACTTGCAGGTACACCGCCTAGCAATGGTCGTCTCAGCAGAAGCGACCTCGTTCCGGTCCTCGCAGCCGATCAACTTCAAAACACCTCTTGCTTCCCCCAAGCTTCATGTCCGTCCTTTCAAATCTCCATCGGCATGTAAAACCAGGGATATATAGGCAGCTCATAAACTGGAGCTCGGTCAAACTCTTTTCAACCCACCGCTTCCGGTCAAAATTGGCCATCATATCTTTACCCGACAACTCTTTCATCCTTCCCGGGTAAAGAGGGGCAGCTGTTGATACCCAATTTTTCCCTAAGTATTTTTATACCCAAATATTTCCAAAATAGCATATTGGTGCATATACAAGCACATCCAAGAGTTTTGACATTTTTAATGATTTTTTAACCAATTTATTGCCTATTTTACACAACAAAATCCAATAATTATTCCCAAAATTATCATTTTTGGTGAATAATTCATTTTATTTTCATATTTACACCAAAATATAATTAAATTAATTTTCGCATAGTTTTTACAAATTTGTTTGGTATTTTAAAGCTAAATTGCATATAATTGCAATTATAGCCTATCTTGTAATTTATGACATTTTATGTTTATAAAATTAATCCCAGCATTTTTTAATTAATATTTATATAATACTTATTTACCCAGTACATTTAATTTATTTTTAAAATCAGTATTACTATTTTTACAAAATTAAAAGGGGAAAATTGGCTATTTATGATTTGGCCTTATTGCATTTCAATTTTAGCCAATTTGGCACCCCATTTCAGCCCCAATTTGAAATCCAATTACCCAGCCCAATTAACATGCCTACCCGACCCAGTACATGTTGAACCGACCCAACCCATATCCCTTTTAAATCTCGGCCGTTGATCATTTAGATCAACGACCACCGTTACTTCTTACCTTTTTAATTTCACACAACCGCCTAACCCTATCTCATTTTCCCAATCCACCGCCCTCAAACGCTCTTATCTCTCGAGCTCTCTCAAAACCCTAGCCAAGGCCTCCCATTGAAACCCTAATCCATGGCTCCCCAGACTCATCGGAGCCCTACACCGGCCTCCCATGGCTTCTATGGTCTCATCTCTAAGGTCCTATGACCAGATCTTGAAAAGGTCTCGACCAAGCTTTGCTCGATGGCTTTTCTTCGATCATCTTCAACCTCTGTCCGGCCAGCCATGGACATTCGAGTTCGATCTTCGACTTCTCTGCTCAGATCAATGGTTTCCAAATCCTTTCTCGTCTCTTGGGTTTCTTACGAAACCCTAATCTCTGAGGTTCCTTCGATTTATTTGAGATCTGTTCTGGATCTATGTGTGTGTGAAACTTCTATGCGTTTTTCTCAGAAAATCTTTAATGTTTGTTTTCAGAAACTCTATTTTACTCAACTAGGGTTTCATGTTATTCTATCTCGAACATCTCTTCTCTGAATCTCGACATGTTTTTACTGTGTTTGTTTGTATTATCTTCTATCTGAACTCGCATGTTGAAAACCCTAATTTTCTTGGGGATTTTGTTTGAGTTTCCTGGTCTGTTTGTTAGTGGTGGTTTGATTCACTTTATTTTTATCTGATTTAGCATGTTAAAAGCCCTAATTTTGGGATCTTATTTGAGTTTCTGTTTGTTATTCACACCCTCTCCTATATCTGATTTAGCATGAGTGAAAACCCTAATTTTGGGGCTTATCCGGGATTCTAAACCTGTTTTGTTTGTTTGACTGCTCATCTTCTCTAAACTCGTTTGATTCTCGAAAACCCTAGTTTCTTTGGGGACGATTCAATCTCTTTTTGTTTGTGCAACTCGTTCGTTGAAATTGCAGTGTGCTTCCATTCTCTTGACTATTATTTTTTTGTTCTGAGTTCTTTACATGCTTCTGAATCTTTTCTCTATTGTTAAGCACTGAAACTTGACTATCATGCCTTTTAGTTACTACTACATGCTATTATTTTGCCACAACTTAGCCTCACATGCCTAAGGCTATGCATTCCTTTATATATTAAATTTCCCTCTCAAAGTAGCCCTTAATTATGGGCTGACTTCAAATCTCTTTGTGTGATTCTGATTGTACTATTGTGATTGATTTTTTCCTTATTGTACTGATTTCCCTGCTTCACTTGCCCTAAAATCTCGACCCCTGCCTTTCCTATTCAAGTTGATTGATTCCCTTACCTTGATTATATTGGTATTGGGTTCTGATAGACCTTTCCTTGATTAGAGTCTAATGAACCTAGCCTCTATTACCTACTATGTACCTGTACTATGCTTGAAATACTTCCTTATTAGTCATAGTCAGCCTATGTGATCTCCTTCCTTGTTTAGCACTTGCATGTTACCGTTTGATTTTTTAATTCCTCAAATAAGGGAAGTCTTTGATACTGTTTAATTCTAATTGAGACTTGTTCCCCTAATTATTGCTGAAATGCAATCCTTACCTTATTTTCTGCATGTTTTTACACTATAAATACTCTCCTCCCTTCTCTTTGAACACACACGAACACAGAACAATCTGAGTACACAATTCACTTTCACTTATACTCTCTCTCTTTCTGATACTTGCACTGTTGTGGACTGTGTTTGCTTTCTTCTGCACTCTTTTGCCTCTATACTGGTATGTCTCAATTAGTTTACATGCCTCAACAACAATGTGTTTAATCCTGCCCATTTGTTTCTAGCATATTGTCACATGCTCCCCCCCCCCCTTTCCTTTATACTTCAGTATTTAAATCAGTTGTTTGTCATGAATTTGATACTTTATGAATTCCCTTACCCTTTACCCTTTGTGTGAGAGTTGTGGTTCAGGTCATAACAACACTCCAATATTGCTGTCTATGATCCTGAAATGGATTCTTTGAATCCCAAACTCAATCAACTCCCATCCCTTTTCCCCTCTATGTGTTTGGGCCCTGGATTTGAGCCTGATAATGAACTAATCACTATCCAGACTTTAGTCTAACCTTCAAAAGGTCTGCTCCTAACTTGTTCAACCAAACATGTGGTCAGGGGTGTGCCAGCCTACCTTGTGGCTAGGTATGACCACCACCTGTCATGGCTCCCTAATTCCCTTTCACTTTGCACTTACTCTTAGCTATAAGGTCTGCCCCTCTCTTACAAGCCATGCTTTGGGACCCCTGAGCTCCCTCTGAACTTGGATGCCTGAGAGATGGCTCTTCCGCACTACACTATTCTAATGCTAATGGTATCGTGGGTGTATGCAGTGCCTGTAATCCCTGAGATTCCTTAAAACTTTAAAACACCTTGGATAAAGAGAAGGCTTTAGAAATTTGAATCCCGGAAATGGCTCAATCGCATGTTACCAGACATTAAGGTTGAATTAAGCTGCTCAGATCAAGCTGCTAGCTTTTGATGTATCTTTAATTTCCAGTTTGATTCATTGGTTTATAATAATTTTGTATGAAACTCGGGGATTATAACAAAAGGGTGTGGGAGGGGTCTTTACTTTTCTTGCATCCAAGGGGTAGAAATCATGACTTAGGATTTTATTTTTATCAAACTAGAAATCCTGCCGATATGGTCTTTAAAACTGATTCAATCATATAGAGACCATGCCTATAGGATTTAACGCTTAACTTTACCACAAAAATCACCTAGAAAGCATGCTTATAGGATTTAATACTCGTGTTTCTGTAATTACACATATAGAGATCATGCCTATAGGCTCTTGCATTTCTGCATACACAAATGTCATTAGGCAAACCGTTTATAGGCCTAATAATAAAGTTGCATATAGACATCGTGTGTATAAGACTCCTGTTAATGTCATGAAATGGTGTTAAAATCAGCAAACGTATAGAAAGTATGCCTATAGGAAATCTCGTCCTTAATAGCCTCATTCGTTTCTAAAACAGAACCAATCGCTGAAACTCGTATCTATCTTTATTACAATTGGTAAACCCTTTCTCATAATCAATCTGCACTTTCCTGAAGCTCGTAAACCTTTTAATCAGTCTACATCTTTTCTGAAACAACTGGTAATTCTTTTTTTAAAAGCAGTTTGCATCTTTTCTCTTTGTTAAAACTGATGCCTCTTTTCTCTAAAATCAACTTGCATCTTTTTTGAAATTACTGGTAACTCTTTGTATCTTTTCCTGAAATTAATAGATCCTATGCCTATTTTTATTTCAACACATAGACAAAGGGTTTGCTAATCAATTAATTGGGTCAGTCCCTGGCAACTGTATCCGAGTGGCCTAATGTAGACTTTCTGTCTAAATGCATGTGTTGAACCAGCCCGCTCGCTGCTTAATTTTAATCTAAGACCAAATCAGTACTTGTCAAGGCATGCTAAGTTAAATGATTGTTTGACTTCTGGGGTTAATTTGAGCCTTGTTTGCTTGTTTGTTCTACTTTTTTTTATTTGATACTTTTTTTGAATGTCGAGCTAGAATTTTATCCTTTAAACTCTATAAAGGCCTCCATCCCTTTCTTTCCCCTCTAGGATTAGAACTCCCAATACCCCGGGACTGATAGGATTGGGACGGGTAGTAGCATGCGATAAGTAAACGATACCGTTCCGCGCTTTAATACCTTAACGGGCTGGGAAGGGTAGACATGGAGATGATGATTACACGATAACACTCCGCGTACAATTGAGTTACAGTGTTGTGCGAATGATCCATGTAATGTATAAACCTAGGACCCCTTTTCCTTTTTTTTTACTTGTTCTTTCTTTTAGTTTTCTTTGAAACCAACTTCCTGTATTTTCTACTCCTTTTCTTTTTCAAACTCTTAAACTTGTTTGCAATACTATGTGAAAACCCTCTTCTTTATTTTCTACTTGTCTTCTTCATTCCTTAAAGTCACAATTGTAGCATGGCCGGGAACCACACTAGTTGATTTTTTGGGGTGCCTAACAACTTCCCCTCGAGATAATTTCTAGCCCTTACCCAAACTCTGGTTTCTCATCTCAATTCTTTCTTGAAAGTGTCCAAATGCACTATAATCATTAGTGGCGACTCTCCAAACTCCCAAAACCCAATTCCCAAACGGGATAAGAGTTGTCTTCCCAAATGTTGTGAACCCGATTCCGCTTTAGTAAAAAGGGGGCGTCGACAGCATGGCGACTCTGCTGGGGATTTCTTTAGGCTTTTACCATTACATGTTATTTGTGACTTCATTATTTCTGTAATTACCTTTATTTCCACCCTTTTAATTATTTTATCATGAAAAACTAACTTGGCTCTTCATGTCTTTCTTTTCATTTAACTGCTTTCTTTACTGCTTTATTATTTCAACGCCGTTGTAATTTCGAGAATTTATTGTAATCATTTATTTTATGTAAGTAAAAATACATGTCAATCTGTTTCATTCTTGTAAATTGCATCTTCAACATCATACTCCACTCGTGCCAAAACAAATCCTATAGCAACGCTTATAATGAGTGGTTGTGCACTTCCAATACTATCACCCCCGAAATTTGGCAAAGGCATATTTGCGGTAAAACCAGTTGATCAACGGTGTAGTCGACAGTTCCGTGCCTTTCCCTGTTGAGTTGTACGCTCAAGGGTACCAGTCTAGCACTTCAAAATAGAAACCTTATTCCATTTAAATTGTGCATGCATCATGGTCAAACCTAGCCGAGTCAGTTATGTTGTCCACATAATGACTCATTAAGATAGCCTTGTCCAAAGTCCGCCGGGTTTCCTTGAAACCCAAACGGACGCCTCCACGTTTTGTGCATTTATTTGGAGAACTTAAGTGCCTGCTATGCTAATTATTGATTTAAATAGTCGAGTCTGGTGGGGGTAAGGGCCTAACACACTATTTTGCAGAAAATCAGGCACGAGATCCCTAGATTTGGCATGGTAACCAACATTCATCCAAGGCTGCTGAATTGGTGGAACAATCTCTATTCTAGTGATCAAACACTCGTTCGTAAGTACTTAGGGAATCTGCCTTCTCTCCTAGAGATTCAGCCTAACAATAGAATCATAGAGGCTGCAATATTGTTCTGGGATAGTGACAAATCTGTGTTCCGCTTTGGTGATCTTGAAATGACTCCTTTACTTGAAGAGATAGGGGTTTTAGCTGGAATTCCTTGGGAGACTACAGGTTTGCTCATGCCCAAAAATCACAAAGGAAGGGGTTTCCTTAAAATTATGGGGTTGAAGAAAAACCCAGACTTAACCTGTTTGAAAGACTCCTACATCCCGTTTAACTATCTATATGAGAGGTACGACTATAGCATGTCATACCGCACCTATTCAGACGAATTTGCTATCACCTTATTGGGGAATGTCCATAGAAGGGTTTTTGTTTTCATGTTTTTCTTTTTGGGGATGATCGTGTTCCCTATGAAGAAGGCTAAGATCCACACCAGACTAGCCATGGTAACCAAAACTTTGATGGAAGGGATTGGTGGGCAAACTTTTAGCATAGTGCCCATGATCATCGCCAAGATATACCGCGCCTTGGACAAATGTCAACAACAAGGTAGTCATTTTGAGGGTTGCAACTTATTGCTTCAGCTTTGGCTCATGGAACACCACCAGAAGGGAGAATACCGATAGGAGATCCTACGCAGAGATTGGGATGATCATATCGTCTTCCACCAACCGAGGCGTATGAGTTATATGCCAAAGATGTTCGCTCAGCCAGAGGACGCCAGAGGTGGGTAGAATTGTTCGAAAATCTAAAAGGAGACCAGGTACAATGGATGTTTGAGTGGTTCCTTATGGATGAATTCATTGTCCGATCCCGAGATACACCATTTCTCATACTGATTGGTTTGAGAGGGACTTATCCTTACGTTCCTCTCCAAGCCATGAGTCAAGCTGGGAGAAAACAAATCATACCAAGGGTTGATAAAACAAGTCACCTCAGGGATGATTTCCAAGGGGATGATAGCCCTCACAATTGCCAAGCTTAGAATTTATAGCGTTGCAAAATCGTTTTGAGGAAGGAATCCATCAAGCCAGACAGGTACCACGCCAGTTGTGTGCCGCATTATTTGGGTTGGTTAGAAGACAATGGCATGGGTCAGCCAAGATTCGTTCGAGGCCACATAATTATTGACAAGCATGCTGAAGCACAGGTTGAGTATAATCAACTGCGCAAGAGAATTCGAGAGTGTGAAAGTGAGCATCGGGAAATACAAGAAGCCCATCAGAAATTGATCAAGGAATGGAAAGAAATGGCCGTCAGTGCCAACATCCGACTAGGATATTTGGAGCGGGGTCTAGTAGAGCTGGAAGGAAAGTTCATCAAGAGGATCAAGGACTGCCAAAATGCTGAAGGAAATGCAGTCGGACATCTGGCCCGAGCCTACTTACTGCTAGGACTATGAGAGTTGGTGGAACTGTTCGAGGGAGACAAGGATGCCAAATCTGGGGAAGGTCCTTCTGGGACCAAGTAGCTAGGAGTCCTTTATTTTGCCTTAATGACGTAATAAGGCCAACGGCCACTAGTGACATTTATTTTCTGTTATTTAGAGTCGTTTTGGATTCGTCTTATTTTATTAATAAAATGAGGAATTTAGCATTATAAGTTCTTCGAAACTATTTGTCGCTAGGCCTACCTCGGGCACAACGAGGCAGCAAAATTAGGACGCGATTTATATTCTCGCACAATGTGTTTAAATGCTGCAATACTTTTCTCTCAGAATCCGCACTAAGTTGTTACCTTTTTGTTTTTCTTTTATTTTTTATTCCCCTCCCCAAAGGTTAGTTCGTGCATTCTGTCACCATCGTCATACTCCACCAGATCCAAGGGTTCTCCACCTCCTCCTCCTCCGAGTCCTGTCCGAAACAAGAACAAAGGTAGAATGGGAGATACAAGCACCAGAAAGGAGATCGAAAAGGAGGAAACTTCTCAGGGTACCCCAATTGCTAAGGGAACTGCTCATCTTGAGCAGAAATTGCTGAAATTCCAGGAAGAATTGGACCAGGTTCGGAACTTGGCAAGCCTATCATTAACTCTTACTGCTCATGATGTTAACACCCAGAATCCTTCACCTCCATAAAACACCCCACAACAACAGATACAAGCCACTCACTGCAACACATGTCACACTCCAAGTAACACTCCATTACTCATTCCCGAGCCATAGAACACCACCAACGACCATCTCCACAACACTTCAATTTTTGTGGATATTGTACCCCATTACACCCAACCAATCTCGAATGCACCTGAGTCTGATGACAAGGACTCCCTCATCAGGAACTTAGCGGCAGAGCTCAAGAAATTAACCAGCCGAGTTCAGGGCATGGAAGGTAATAAGGGCATTGAAGGATTGAATTACAAGGACTTGTGCATTCAACCAGATGTTGAACTTCCAGAGGGGTACAAACCTCCCAAGTTCGAGATGTTTGATGGAACGGGAGATCCCACGGTCCACCTGAGGACCTATTACGATAAGCTAGTGGGGGTCAAAAAAGATGAGAAGATCCGTATGAAGCTCTTCATGGGGATATTAAAGGGAGATGCACTATCCTGGTACATCAGTCAAGACACCAAGAAATGGACGAATTGGGTAGGAATGGCATTAGACTTCAGGAACTTAGCGGCAGAGCTCAAGAAATTAACCAGCCGAGTTCAGGGCATGGAAGGTAACAAGGGCATTGAAGGATTGAATTACAAAGACTTGTGCATTCAACAAGATGTTGAACTTCCAGAGGGGTACAAACCTCCCAAGTTCGAAATGTTTGATGGAACGGGAGATCCCACGGTCCACCTGAGGACCTATTACGATAAGCTAGTGGGGGTCAAAAGAGATGAGAAGATCCGTATGAAGCTCTTCATGAGGATATTAAAGGGAGATGCACTATCCTGGTACATCAGTCAAGACACCAAAAAATGGACGAATTGGGTAGGAATGGCATTAGACTTCATGGATAGGTTCCGGTTTAATATAGAGAATGCACCAAATTTATTCTACATACAAAATTTGAAGAAGAAACCCACTGAAACATTCCGCGAGTATGCTGCTCATTGGAGGTCAGAAGCTGCAAAGGTCAGGACGACCTAGAAGAAGAGCAAATGAATAGATTCTTCGTCCGGGCTCAGGATCCCCAATATTACGAGAGGTTGATGTTGATCGAGGGTCAAAAGTTCTATGATATCATCAAACTCGGAGAAAGAATCGAAGAGGGCATCAAGAATGGTATGGTTACAAATCTTAAAGCATTGCAAGCCACCAATAAGGCTTTACAAACTGGTGGCACGTCCAAGAAGAAATATGTAAGTGTCGTGATGGTCGGACATGGAGCCAAATTACCACCAAAATAACACACTTACCCATCACCTCCACTTACATATCAACCTATCCCAAATTACCAAGCACCCACACCCTCCTATCTACCTCCCGTTTACCAGTCATCTCTGCCTCTCACATATCAACCCACCTCACCCAGATACTCTCAACCAGCACCTGTTTACCAAGATTATAACGCTCAACCCTCTCACTATCAATCACCACCCACCCGTCAAAAATTTTCGAGACCCAGACCAAATTTTGACCGTAAACCTCCCAGACAATACACAGCCATCGCAGAACCAATTGACCAGTTATATAAAAGACTTAAAGCTACTAGTTACGTCACTCCTATCCCAACCAAAGATCCAGAAAATCCCTCCCAATGGGTCAACCCCAACAAGACCTGTGCGTATCACTCCAGCATGAAAGGAAACACCCTTGACGAGTATCGTTCATTGAAAGTTAAGATTCAGACCCTGATCGACAATAAGGTCATTGTTGCAAAGGAGCCCGCTCCTAATGTTCGTAACAACCCCCTGCCTGACCACAAAGGAGGAGACATTCATATGATAGAGATCGAGAATGATTGGGACCCCAAAGGGTCAATAGGTTTGATTGCTGAAGGGGATGAACCAAAGAAGCCGGTGGTTACCCTTAACCCAATTGTTGTGCAGAATCAGCCCTTCACGAACGACGAAGCAAATATGTCTATACCTCTTGAATTTGAAGTGCCTCCTTCTGCGAAGGCGTCCGGGCCAATCGAAGATGAATTTGGGGTTCCAAAGGCACCTACGCCCTTAGAAGATATTGTGCTACCACAAAGGGTGCCTATTCCGGAGTCTTTACACCCCTAGTGAGCGCAGTTCGTGATAATGAGGGATGGATCTTTCCCGGACATGGATCTTGTACGAAGTATTATACCTTGAGATAGATCTTCTCCGTGAGGTTAGATTGGCCTATTTCCTCGGTACTAGATGACTGTGGTCAGCGGTGTATATTCCGGGATAGATCTTCCTTAGGTCGGGTATCCTTATACAGTACCGGGTGATTGAGCACTTGTGAGTGGAAGTACATGGAATACTGATCATTCTAGCTGTGGATTGGTACATAGATATTTTCCTGTGTTTTGTACTCCGTACTATTCAGACTGCATCTATTTACTGTTGAGTTTTACTTGAACTACAAGCATGCCTACTTTTTTGTACAATTAATATGTTATTACCTGTTGAGGTTTTGTTCGTCACTACCTGTCAGTTCATAGTTTGGACTTATTATTTACTGAGTTGGTGTACTCACGTTACCCCATACACCTTGTGTGCAGATCTAAGTATCTCGGACTATGGTAGCGGCTGCTGATCATATCGTTGTGGACTCTTCCTTGGAGGTTGCGAGGTAGCTGCTTGGAGACCGCAGTTCCACCTTTTCCTTTCTTATCTTCCTTTAGTACATTCGTTGGATATTCTCAGACTATGTTGGTCTTGTTATTTCGAACAACTGTAGTAGTTTGCTCATGACTAGTGACACCCGTGGTCGGGCTTGTATTTTGTTTCGCTTTGTTTTGGCTTTTCACTTTATATATTTTATCAGATTTATGCTAGAAACCTGGTTTTACTGGAGTTTTAAATGAAATATGGAAATGTTTTGGAAGTAAGTTGGCTAGCCTAGTATTACGATAGGTGCCATCACGAACGTGTTGGTTTTGGGGTCATGACAATATACCTCTCATAACGTTTTTAATCCTCTTATGAGACAACACCTTAAGTATTGGCAACATAGAATACCTCTTGTTTCAAACCACTTGCAGATGCAACTTAGATATTCGCCAATAGGAGTATATTCAAACGTGAATACAAATGGATTTCTAGTATTAAAACTCCTAAATGAATAATCTGCGATAATGTAATTCTCCACTCTAGTTGTTTTTTTATGGTCTTCAGGGGTGCTGATTTCACAATGGTACAATTTCCTTAACTTTACTTGAAAAAATTCAAACACTTCACGAGTATAACATGTTTGAAGTTTTTCCTCCCATGCAAATTTAGATAAATATTTTGGTTCAAAGCACCTTGACCTATATTCAGTTTCTAATTCTTTCTCGAACTTAGCTCTTATAGCTAACTCATATTGCTGAACAAATAGATTCAAACTGCTTTGGCAGGTGATGAATCTATCAAAGAAAGCATGCACTCATTCCCTTCTTTGTGTAGACAAAATTCCAACCCAAAAGTGGTCATTTAGGTATATAGGAACCCATTTTTCCTTCTCCAAATAAAGCTTATAAAACCAATCCCTTCCATCTAAGTTATATTTTGCAATATAATTAGTCCATCTCCTCTCAGACTCAGCAACGTTAATGATATCAAGGACTAAAGCCTTAAATTCTACCTTTGCAATCTTACCATAAAGAACTTCGCTTAACTTCGTAGGCAACTTTGCGAATATTTGCCATATACAATATCTATGTACCGTATTAGGCATCAATGCATTGATGATAGCCTTAATACTATCACATTGGTCGGTCATGATAGCTAATAGACGAACATTGTTTAGAGCCCCAATCCATGTAAAGAGCACCATTTTGTAACTTGTTATATCCTCTCTAGACATAATAGCACATCCCAAAAGTATGGACTGTCTATGCTGATTGACACCAACAAATGAAGCAAATGGCATATTGTATCAATTCACAAAGTATGTGGTATCAAGGCATATTACATTATGTAAATCCTCATATGCAACCTTGGACTGTGAATGAACCCATAAGACATTACGAAATCGACCAAAACTATCCACATCTACGGAGTAGTAAAATTCCCTATCTTTTTGCTGCATATCACAGAAGAACTTGAGCAATAATTGTGCATCCCTTCTTGTAACTGAAGCTTTCTACTCTTTAAAATATAATTTCTACAGTCCTTTGGTGTACAACCCAGTTTTTGGGGCTACCAGCAAGTACTTCAGCGACTCTTATATTTTTTAGGGTCTTAAGCCAACAATATATTTAGCTACAAGAGTTCTCTTAAGAGATTTACTAAGCGATCTGTGTCCAGCCATCAATCGCGATAATGCTGGTTTAGATTGATGATTATGTTTTTTTAACCACTTTTGAAAAATGCCATGAACCATTCTCCTCCAAAATTCCATTTATTCTAGCATGGTAGTTCCTCCTCTTGGTAACATGCTTATTTCTTGGTTTCCTAGACCTATCACAACCATACCTAAATATATCACCACTTTTTTTGTTTGATGTTCTTTTGACAATGCAAAATCCCGATAATCTTGCATGTTCTTTGTAAAAATCAAACATAACATCCTTATTACTGAACCGCATCCCAGTAATTAGACCAATTACTAGATCTTCATCATTGAAACCATTAGACATTTCCATGTACTCTCCACCTTCTCCCTCTTCCTCTAAATAATGGTCTTCGTCGTCATCATCATCATCGTCGTCAACATGATCTTCTCTATTGTTGAAGTTGTTGTCTGAATCAATGTTGACCGACTCAACTTCATTCATCAAATTGTCATCCGAATTCAACCCCAAAGATATGTGTAATGCATTCCTTAGTTTCTCCGGCCTAGTTTCTAGGTTGTTATTCGGGTTTACTGGATCCAATCTAGTTTCTAGGTTTGCATTCATATTTAGGTTAAGGGGAAGGGTGGTGAATTATACTTTTAATGAAACTTTTCTTAACATAAGTGTATGGTATATATTTGTATACCGTATAAAAAACAATATTATATATAGATACTAGATTTTTGATCTTCCTACCGTATAAATTGTATTTTTTAAAAAATGTAATAATATAGGTATATATATGAAAGCTTTTGATCTTCCCATCCATATAAATTTTATTTAAAAAATAAAATAAATACGTAAAGTATAGCTATACATATGAAGTTGGTTGATCTTTCCATGAGAGAATGATGATTTATAAGATCAATATTTTGGGATAATCAATAGTTATTAACTAATTTTGGAGGGAAAAAATGTCTACTAAGCCTAATATGAAATGAAGGGCTGTAATGTTATTTCCTATGGAATAGGTTAATCACTGGAGACAAGAACGAGTGAATCTAGTTTCAAGAGCATGTCTTACTCTAATAGGGGGTCATGACTACTATCAAAAAGCTCATATGAAGATGAATATTTTACATGGAGGAGTATGCATCTTTATGTTGGGTGTTCTTCTGTCATGCGACTCGACGGATTATGTGCGACCTCTGGCCCACGCCTTATCGGGATGGGAAAATTGCAACATCGGCATTTCTTTCCTTCCCTAAATCGATCCACTAGTAGGTAGTGTGGCCATCATTTGGCCATGATGAATTTAGCCGAATAGAAATTCTCTTACTTATAAGGGGAGAAATAAATACAAATTACTTTCAAGAGGATTCAATGCTGACAACTTAACATGTCAATAATTCAGTTTTGCCATTAAACTAAATCTTTGTGTCTTAATTGTAGTAACTTATACTAGCATTATAGTGTTGACTGTAACAATCCGACCGGTCATTTTGAGCTTTTGCACTCTAATCGTCAGCTCTCCGGCATGAATTGCCTGTGTGATTTATTATGACTTATGTAAATCGTTGGTTTTTGTTTTCAAGTAAATCGGAATGAATTTGGAAGAACAGTTCTTAGTTTGTAGCTCGGAATTTGAAAAGTTTGACCCAGATTTGACTTGTGTGTATATGATCTCAGATCAGAACTTTTATGATTTGGTTAGCTCTATTGAGTTATTTGGGACTTGGGAGCGTGATCAGAATGCATTTTGGAAGTCCGTAGGAGGTTTAAGCTTGAAGTGGCGAAATTGAGATTTCGGTATTTTTCAGTTGATAGGTGAGATTTTGATATAGAGGTCAGAATGAAATACCGAGAGTTGTAGTAGCTTCATTGTGTCGTTTGGGATGTGTGTGTAAGATTTTAGGTCATTCGGATGTGGTTTGGTTGGATTTTTTTATCAAAAGCGTATTTCGGAAGATTTTTATAAACTTAGGCTTGAATCAGATGTGTTTTGGGTGATTTGATGTTGTTTGAGGTTTTTTGATGATTGGAACAAGTTTGAATATGGTTTTAGGATATGTTGGTGCCTTTGGTTGAGACCCGAGCGCCTCAGGTGAGTTTCGGGTCAATCAGATCATTTTGGAGTTTAGGAAGTTGTAGATTTTTTTCCCAGCAATAGCAGGTATTTTGTTCTTCGCGTTCGCGGGTGGAACCTCACGTTAGCGAGGGTCAGTAGGGGAGGCATCAGATTTGGCCTTCGCATTCGCGGAGGGGAGTTCGCGTTCACAAAGGGCTGGGTTTTGTAAGCTTCGCGTTCGCGAAGGCTTGTGTAGGGGATGCATCGCGTTCGCGAGAGGGTCTACGCGGTCGCGAAGAAGAAGTTGGGTCATATGGGTTTGAGGTCAATTGCCCATCGCGTTCACGAGGTTGAGGACGTGTTCGCGAAGAGTGGGCTGAGTAAGGCATCGCGTTCACGACTGCCATGTTGCATTAGTGAAGAGGAAAAGTTGGTCAACGAAAGTTTGTGCTTCGCGAACACGACGCTTTGACCGCGTTCGCGAAGAAGGAAAGTCAGGCCTGGGCAGAATGTTTTTAATTCATTTTATCCGCGATTTGTGGGATCATTTCCTCCATAGTTGGTCATTTTGGGAGCTTTTTGAAGGAGATTGAAGAGGGATTCAAGGGAGAACGATTGGAGGTAAGATTTTTGGACTTAAAAACTTGATTATTATGTGAATTCCACCTAGAAAATCATGAAAGCTAAGCCTAAAATTTAAGAACTAGGGCTTGAGAAAATATACTTTTGATTTGGGATTTGAAGGACCATTTGAGAACTTTTGATATGTATGAACTCGTGGGGAGATAAGGAATCTATTGGTGTAAAAATTTCCGAGTTTTAAGAAATGAGCCCGGGGCTCGAGTTTTGGTAATTTTGGGATTGGTGCCCTTTATTGATTGTTTTTGTTTGGGCTTTGTTCTTTTAGCATATTTTGATGCCCTCGTTCTGATTTTGGATAGATTCAAAGCGCATGGATGCAGATTCGAGGGGCAAAGGCGTCGCGAGCTAGAGATTTAGCCGGTTTGAGGTGAGTAATGATTGTAAATAATGTTCTGAAGGTTTGAAACCCTGGATTGCACATCGTAGTGCTATATTGAGGTGAGGCACACGCTTGATGACGAGCGTAGAGTCGTGCACTATTGGGGATTGTGACTTGGTCCGTCCCGATTGATAATTATATCGCGTATTTGATTTGACTTGGTCCGTTCCGATTGATAATTTTATCGCATATTTGATTTGAAGACTATTTACTATCATCATTATTTGGGCTGAATGTCATGTTTGGGCCTAGTGCCAGCTATTTGAATCCTTCGGGAATTTTTGTTGATATTTCTTCACTGTTTTGATTTTAGACTTGAACTCAGTCACGTTATTTTTCACTGTTTTCAAAACTCAGCCAAGTTTACTTACTTTAACACTGGAAATAATATTTCAAATAATATTTTGGGCTGAACATTATGTTTTACTATTGCCCGAGTGGCTTAGGTGATTTTGACTTAGTTAGGCCGAGGGCTTGTATTGTGAGGATATTTTTTGGGTCGGGCTGCAAGCCGCAACAGTGATACACTGATCTAATTATGAGGCCGAGGGCCTGAGATATGTACGCCACGAGGTGGCTTGTTAATATTGATATGAGGTCGAGAGCCTGTTATGATGCCATGAGGTGGCTTGATATTGCGCTTGGGCTGTAAGGGGCCCCTCCCGGAGTCTGCATACCCCCAGTGAGCACGGGTACCCATTGTGATGTGAGATATAGCCCGATGGGCTAGTATTGTTCTATGTGATTTGCCCGAGGGGCTGGTACCGTTCTGAGATATTGCCCGAGGGGTGGATTTGATGACATTGTACCCGAGGGGCAAACCTTATGTGCTTATCTTTCTTATTTGCCTGCTATTTACTTGTTTAATTGTGCATTTGTGCCCGAGGGGCGGATTTTGTGCTTATTTGCACTAATTATTTGCATTCATTTGCGTAACTATTGAGAAAGTCGCTTTTCAAAGAAGTTTAAATTGAGCTAAGATACTTTAAGAGATTTTTTAGCTTCACTGCTTTCTTACTCGTTTTTGAATTGCTTCTATACAGCATCATGATATGCTTTGCGTGATTTCTTACAACTCAGACTTTAGTTATGGTTATTACTCACTGAGTTGGAATACTCACTTTACTCCCTGCACCTTGTATGCAGATTCAAGTATTTCTAAAACCCAATAACGGGTATTGGCTGATCGGAGGCAGAGTCATCGGAGTTAGCAAGGTAGCTGCCGGCGTCCGCAACATTGCTTATCTCCCTCTTTATTTCATTTGTCTATATTCAGCACATTTCAGATGTTTCAGTTATAGTTAGACCCTAGTAGATGCTCGTGACTTGTGACATCCCGGTTGGACTGTGTCGGGTGTATTTTCCGCATTTAATCGATATTTTCCGCTATTCAGTACATTTAAATCATGTTTAGACTGCTCTTATGTTAATTAACTGTTTTAAAAAGTGAATTGGATTTAATTGGCTGGCCTCGTCTTCATGAAAAGCGCCATCACGGTCGGATTCGGGATTAGGATCGTGACATTAACGCCTTTGACATTATACAAAATAAAAATCAAGAAACAACTTTAATTTGAATTTCGAAAAGAAGCAGCACATTTGTTAGTGGGTCCAAAATTTAGTCTGGTTCTTAATTAATACAACCATAAAGTGTGTCCTACATAAAAGGTTAACACATAAACAAACCTACGATTAATCTTTTCCAATGATACAACTCCTTTGTTAGTTTTTTGGAGTACGAGGAAAGTCTCGTCTTTGTTTATCCCGCTTTAAAGTTATTCAGTTTTGGTTTGGGTATCTTTTTCAGCATAATTAACATTAAAGTTAGGGATGTTCAATCCGTCTTTACTCCATCGGATTCATAATAAGTGATCATTTTAACTTGGACACACCCATTAAGAAAATATTAAATTTTAGACAAAAATAATTAGTGTGACTAAATTATCCTTAATTAAATGTTATAGCATAGTTAATGCTAGAAGTAAAAGACTTTTAGAAATACGTAGAAAAACAAATTAAATTTTTTCTTGATTATATAAATGAAATACTTCTTTTGGACAAAAATAAAAAGACAAACTGATCACTTATTGTGGACCGGAGGGAGTATTATTTAGCGGTTACCTGAATTCAAATTCATGATACTACAATTCATATTGTGGTTCAGAAATTTAAGGGAAATGCCCATTTCATCCCTGTGTTATTACCTAATTGCGCTTCTAGTCCCTATGATATTTGAGTCAATGCGTATAACCTCCAATTAATGAAAGGGAGTGATATCATAACGCTGAAAACAGAAGTTTTGCTAATACCAAGGGTAATTTGGATATCATAACTAGAGCATCTTAAAAAAACAGAGGGACTAAAAGCTCAATTAGGTAATAATACAGGGACGAAAACGGCCATTTCCCCTAAAATTTATGTTGTAATTTTAGAAACTCTTTACGACAAGTCAAAATGCCTGCTCTCCACAGATTTATGTAACAGCTGTTCATGTCAGCATTGCTTTATTGCTTCCTTATGCTTTCCTGGAAGTTAATTAGAACTAATTACTCGGGGGAGGGGGGAGGAAATCAACTATCTACTGCATTATGTGTCAGTTTGGCGTATAAGGCAAATTGTTTAAATTTGATATCTTCTTAAAATATGGGATTATGGCTGCCAAGGAGCCTATTCACTTCTTTATGTTTATCATATCACCTACAATACAAATATTTGACTATTTTGATCATTGATTGGTCTATTCAAATTAAAGATCCCTTAATCATTTCTTCGTCCGTGTGATCGTGCCAAAAAAAAAAACATGGAAAGAAACAGTATCAGGAATTAAAGTCAAAAGAGAAAAATAATAAGGTTTGAGGAGGGGGGAGGGGTGTTGGGGGAGAGAGGGGTGGATAGTATTAGGGTTTTTTACCTAGCTACTATAACATAAACATATTTACTTTCTTTATTTAGGTTTCTTATTAATTACTTTGTATATCTATATTTACAAGTTAGATACAAAATCATAAAATAAAAAAATCAAAATCCCTTAAATTTAGCCTATCAATTATATGACACCCACCCCCTTTCCAATAACTCCTATAAAATCATTTATTGATGGGACACAATGGTACTGGAAGAATTCCAACCTCGGTCATCCTGATTACTGAAATTATTCACTAAAGTAATTTTGTATTTATATAGACAATAAACTCATTCAAATATGCCCACCTATACAAAATCAAGCAGCACTATAGCTATATTAGAAGAAACTTGGTGATCTTTCATCACAAAAGTCAGTCACTGAAAATTGCACCCCTAATAAAATATTGTTAGAAATTTTAATATATTTCGCTCTTGTAAGGTCATCTCCAAACTTACCCCATTTGTCTATGATGGGGGTAATTTTTGGGGTAATGAAACTCCAACTCTCCCCCATTTTTACTCCCAAAATGAAGGATGAATAGTGTTCGCTCAAATATGGGGTGCACTATTCATCTCCCCCTACTATTCATGTATTTTTTTATTATTTAATCTTTTAATTTATCTCTTTATATATACCTAATTATGTTTATGTAATATCTTTATAATATTAATTTTACATCTTAATTTTGGCGTATAATTTTGATAAATTAATTTTCGTGAATAAGTTAATTTTATTATAAGTTATAATTGTATAAAAATTATTTAATCATCTCAAAAAATTAATGGTGCAAATATAAATATTAGATGTTGCTAAAATTAAAAGGTGCAAATATAAAATATTAGATGTTGACAAAATTCAAAAGTAAAAATTAAAAATACATTAAATGGAAATACATTGAATTTGAAAATACATGACAATTGAAAATACATAAAAATTAAAACTATGGTAAATAGCATAATAACTTAGTACGAAGGTATGTTATTTTCAGATACGCCAAAATCAATATAGTATTGAGTGAATGAGGCTTAGGATTATTGTGATTGTGACAGTGGATATTCTTGACTTCTTTTATACATTATTTGTTGTTGTTCTTGTCGCATAATCAAGAATGAGCGTGATCTTAATGCACCAATTCAAGATGATTTGGAAGGTCCACCTCCAACAGCAGAAATGGCAGTAGTTGAAAATCAACGATTTCAAGAATTTTTAGCTCGACATAAAAGAATTAAGGACAAAGATGTTCATTTTGCACTTCGTAATGCATTAATAGATAATTTATGGGAGAATACTAGAGGTTGAAGTTAAATATTTATGTAGTATTTTGAATGCATTTTATCGTTATGTAACATGTATTTAATTAATCTTGTACCGCAATAATTTTATTTTTATTTAAATTATTATATTATTTAAAATTTTATGAAATTGTTATAATGAAAATTACAGATCAGTAAAAATAAAAGATGGAATTTATTTAATGAAAATTAAAAAATAAAATTGAAATGAAAGATAATAGTATAATATAGAAGAGAGAGAAGAATATAAAAAAGTTTGAGGGGGAGGGAGGAGGGGGAATATGGGAATGGTCGGAGTAAGTTGTCTCCAAAATGAGAAAATTCCCATTTGGACCGAAAATGGAGTAAAGGTTGGAGATGCCCTAAGCATTGTTATCCCCCCACCCCCCACC
>MU688605.1:0-21365 GCA_026770625.1 Nicotiana glauca | reverse complement strand
ACCCCCACCCCCACCAGATTGTTGATTCTTTTCTTTTTCCAAAGCTTTTCAAACCCAATTTTTCTCAACCTTACTAATCACCCAAAATATCTCTTTCTTATTGATACAATGCACAAGAAATTCGGAATATTGTTTTAGAATCAAGTTGTGGGTAAGTTTTGAAACTTGTTTTCTTTATCTCTATATTTTTTATTGTATGTGACTTATATATGATACATCAATACCCAAAACAATATTTGATAGAATGCTAATACAATTATAATACGAGTATATTAGATTTTTAGTATAAAGTTGTGATTGCAATTTGAAGAAGATGGAGATCATAATTGTATCACAGTTTTTCATAAAGGTATCGCGATTGTATCATACTTGTATTATAAATGTATGATAATTGTATATTCATTGTATATTGTTATGATCGAGCAATTGTGAGTTCGTGACGAATTTCACAGTTTGAATCACAAATATATGATAATTAATATATTAATTTATTAATATTGTATATTATTTTGGGTATTAATGTACATGTTCGCAACAAATTGTGGAAAATAAACTGCAACAAAAATAATATGAAGAAAAAGTAATTTTATTGATAAATATTTGTGAGTAAAATTTTATGTATCCCTTGATTCTCCTCTCTAAAATTTCTCGTGATTCGAGGGCTTGAGGAGCGTCTTTCTCGAATGTAGGATGATGCAGACCTCCTTGTGATGTACGTAATCGCTAAGAACATCGCACAACACTTTGTCATTATGGGTTTATCTCCGGGAAGAACTCCGTTGATCACTCCTTTGTTGAAGAAGTAAGCACTTGATGATTGATATCTCTGTTTGTGGATGCATTCACCAATTGCGGAGTGTTCTTCTCCAACTCTGAATGTCCTTATAGAGTTATGTAACCCCTTTATTTATAATGGTAGAGAATGGACAGTCCAGCTACATATGAACTCTCTTACTTGATTCTGATTGATTCATATGAGTCATCAAACTTATCACATAAGCTATGTGATAAGCTTGTTTGTGATTGGCCAAGATGTCATTTTAGACACGTGGCAACTCTTGATTGGTCACTGTTTTAGACTGGGATTGCCACATCGTTTCATACGTGGCGTCATCTTGTTGGCTTTGAGCTTCAATGGATATACCATGTCACTTGACACATGGCATGAGTCTGGGTTTTAAGATGAAATAGACCTTGGCTTGAAAATAATAAATGGGCTAATTTAATTTGTAAATTCTAAATTAATTGTTTAACCCAATTGAATTTAATTCAAATTTTGTATGAGTTAGAGCCATTAAATTTTATTTGTCTACAGATACCCCATAATTTAAGTCTTGTCGAAGTGTAAACTTAATGAGCTTAGCGACGAGGCTTGAAGTATCAGGTGAAGGTGAAGAGAAACATTTTTTTTTACTGCGTGAAAAATTTGACTACTCGAATATGTTGTAATATTTTCTAAAAGCACGTGCCTTTAGCCAAGATTCAAACACCAAGGGGTTAGCTATTGTCTGTTAGGAAAATATTAATACATACTTATATCCTAATTTGAATAGGATACCAAAAAGTAGTGTTGGTCAAAGCTACATGTCCACGGCTATATATGTAAAGTCGAAATCACTAATTCTTTAATTAACTTCTTCTAGAAGTCCAAGACTCCAAGTATCAGCTGCCTTAAACAATTATATAAGAAAGCCCTTGCAATCCTTGACTGCCGAAAGAAACTCTGAAACTACTGCTTTTTCTTGACGGGCAAGACAATTGCCAGCACAAGGCGATTGTTTCTTTATTAAGTGCTATTTTATTTTTTTCAAGTCCCGACCTTTATTCATATCTTCTTTGTCTTTCTTTTCTGTATTTTTTTTTTTCAGGAATCGACAACACCAACACAGTAAGTTTGAATCCGCACGAGCAAAGCACATTTGAATCCATGAACCTTGAGCCATGGAGATTATAGTTTTGGCATTGAATTTGTCCATAGTTTGAAGCTTCGCGTTATAGACATCGCTACATGTCATGATGATGCGAACTCTAGGTAGCTACTATTTCTTTTTCCCTCTTCTTTAAACCAATCACGTATTATTTTACTTGTGCGTTTCAGATACATATTCGTGTATGCGATTGTTTCTTCTGTTCAAAGAATCTCATAAAGCTACAAGCATCATCCTCTGTACTAACAGATCACCCAACTACATCCACCAATAGCTGCAACGATGATTACGTGAACCGTCGATAACGTTGACGACGATGCTGCCTATGGCATTGACGCAACGAGAAACTTCTTTGTTAAATTTTGGAATAAGTGAATCGGTGTGCCATAGACATTGAAACTTACTGTTGCGAAGTTCAGCATCTTGACGCTAAAAAATCATGTGAAATTAAAAGCTTCACGGCGTATACATCGATATTTATGAGTCGAGTTGAAGTGTCATGTGCTGAAACGTCGTGCTATTGGCACCAAGGACTCCTAAAAAAAATTCTTTTGTAGGATTTGAGAGAGTTCCAGCAATCTTGATATCCCTAGGAAGATGAATTGCAAGCAAACCACTAGCTTTTTAGTTGCGGCTCGGCGAGAAAGACACATGAAGTATCTTTTCAACCTCGGCAATGAAATCCCTATCTTTTCAACCTCGGCAATGAAATCCCTACTCTTGGAGGCTCGGAGAGACCATATCTCATAAGTGGCGAGTGAGACATGTACCATATCGCATTGTTGCAGGCTAGCGAGGAAGACAACTGGAGTAGGATTTTCCAACTTCGGCGAGCAAGCACTTGGCGTGTATATGCTGTTTTGACTTTATAGCATTTCATGCTCGCATCGAAAAAATCGTATATCAACCTAGGAGTGTCCAAACTCCAATCCGCTTGGTTCTGCAGAATCAATACTTGCACCACAGAGACATATCAAAAATTTAGGGCCAAATTCCATCAGGAAAAGTTGGAATGATATTTTTAAATCGATGCACAAGTTTGTCATTTCGGCTTCACAGCACTGCATGCTATCATTGGAATAACGCACATATCTCGAGCTAGGAACATCCAAATAGCTAGCCATCTGTACCACTGGAAATAAGACTCAGAAATAATGAAATCCCCAAAATATCATGGAAGGATTCCTAGCAGATTAGCTGAAGCAATATTTTGAAATTGACCCACTTGTCTGACGAACTTGCTATTCAGCTTTGTGTGCACTCGTGGAAAAATTTATGTCTCGTTCTACAAGTGTCGAAATCGCAAGCCATCTGTGCCATTGGAAAGAGCACTATAATTTATGTAACACTTGAAGATATCATGGATGAAATCCTTTCGAATTGCCCGCAACAGTAGTTTGAATTTGCTCCTAACATCTGCGGCACTTGCGATCCAGTTTTGCGCACTTTTATAGAAAACTTCATATCTCAAGCTGCGGGTGTCAGAATCCTTAGATGTCTGCACCATAGGAAAGATAAGTTCAATAACTACAACAAAGAAAAATATTGTGGCAGAACTCTTTTTAGATTGGTCGCGATATTACTTTGAAATCGCTCATGATGTCTGCCTTGCTGCTTTTCAGCTTCGTGCACTTTCGTAAAACAAAATCATATATCGAGCTACGAATCTCCAAATTGTGATCCATTTGCACCGTTAGAAATTAAACTCAGAGACCTACACAAATATTAATTTCATGAAATAACTCATTTCGATCTGGAAATAGAAAATTCTCAAAATCCACGTAGCAGCAATAAACTTTCAGATTCCTGTAGTTCCGGCGGAAATAAAATCATATTTTGATCTAGGAGCCTCCAAATCACAAACGGTTTGTGTTGTTTGATACTAGGTATATGCAGAAACAACATATGAAAATTTATAGGTAGAACAGACTTTAGATGGACTGCAGTGGCTCTTCGAATTTGATCGAGACGTCCATTGAGCTCGCTTTCTAACTTTGCGCACTCCTTCAGAAAAATTCCTAGCTTGGACTACGAGTGTCTGGACCATAAATGGCTTGATTCTACGACATTTAGACGTGAAGAAATATAACCATGCCGAAGATCAAGGCTCCATTCTCTCTAAGTTGTCCTATTTTGAGATTGATTCTACATTCTTGCATATAGTAACTTCAAGTACCTTGCTTCACAAATCTTATCTCTTGTTTATTCCTTTTGCAGAGTCGTGAATGAGCTCAAAGGGTCCAGATGTCAGGCTGAGGTGTCATACAAGATGCGAAGTCAACCCTTCAACAACTGTTGCACTTGATTTGTTGATAGTCTTGAAGTTCATCAATGGCGGCTCTCATGCTGATTAAAGGTTTTTTCAAGATAGACGACTTCTCATATATGGGACCTTCAACCAACACTTGCCCAAGAGAAGCAAACTATCATGCTCGAGGCCTAACAACAAGATATGTGGTCAAGATATCATCATACCTACTGAATGCGAGAGACATACATCGAGAATGACATCAAATGTGGAGACGCCATACGGAAAAGCATTTAAGATGCGTCAGCAACAAAGCCTAGTTTACAATCATCTTCATGATTTAGGCTTTTCTATAGAAAAATATCTAGTTCCTTTTGTCTCTACATTTTTGAATGTATCAACTTTAGTACTATTGAAGCAATATATTTCAACGCAAATTGTCTTCTTTTCCTCATAGATATGTGCCTCTACACTTGGAAGAATTAATGTTATGATCTGATGACGCCAAACTTTTATTTTTTTAAAACTAATGTAACTGAACTTAGAATGAAAGTCTAAGCTGCCTACGTACCTCGGTGAAGAGGATCAATTCATAACGTAGTTCAGAGGGATGAGTTTTTTTTTGTCACTTTTGCCTCGGCCGCCTCTTTCGAGGTTTTAAACCTAGCATACCTATTTTTTAGGTCATACACAGTTTAGACTTATGCGAGCCAGGAGTATAGCAATGTGCAGCTTAGGCTCGTGCATCAAGGGGCGTCATGACTTATAGTTTAGGCTCGTATGTCTAGGAGCATCATGACTTTCATGGGAAATACTCCTTCAGAAATTTTTCGTTGATCGGACCAACTCTGAGACTATCCTTATCGACAATTTTGTATGTGCCACTTGAATAGGCTTCCTTCACAACATATGGCCCATCCCATTTTGAGGTAAACTTATCGCCTATGCATTTGTTGAGTATTATGGATCATCGAACAGCTAGTACTAAGTCTCCCACTTGGAATGATCGTGGCCGCACTTTCTTGTTGAAGGCTCTAGCTCGAGCTTGATTGCACTCCAATTTTTGTTGCGCTTCCAATCTTTTCTCATCCAGTGCCTCTAAATCTGCTAGGCGAAGTTGAGCATTCTCTTCGGATGTGAGTCCTTCTGGGATTGATATATGCAATGATGGAATTTGTTGCTCCAACGGCAGGACTGCTTCTATGCCATACACCAAAGAGTACGGAGTTGCTTGTGTAGCAGTTCTGAAGGTTGTCCGGTATGCCCACAAATCTTCACCAATTCTCTCATGCCAGTCTCTCTTGTTCTTTGCAACAACTTTCTTCAAAAGGTTACCAAGCGTCTTGTTAAAAGCTTTAGTAAGGTCATCGGTCGGTGCATTATACATAGAAAACTTATATTGTTTGAAACTGAACTTCTCGCATAGATTTTTCATGATCTTGTTGTCAAATGGAGTTCCATTATCAATGATTATGTATCTTGGTATTCCATATCTAAAAATTATATATGACTTGATAAAATCAACAACTATTTCCTTTTTCACCTCCTTGAGTGGAATAGCTTCAGCCCATCTAGAGAAGTAGTCTGTAGCAGCCAATATGTACATTTGTCCCTTTGATGACTTTGGAAGTGGTCCAATGCCATCAAGTACCCGTGCATCAAAAGTCCATGAAGCTACAGTTGGATGAATAAACTCTGGAGGTTGATGGATGTAGTTGGCATGAAATTGACACGTTTGACATCTTTTGGCATGCTCCATGCAATCTTTCACCATTGTCGTCCAGTAGTAGCCCATCCTTTTGATGCGGAAATGGAGCTTGGGACCAGATTGATGTGCTCCACATGAACTAGAATGTGCTTCCTCCATCGCTAGGCGGACTTCTTCTTTGTCAAGACATCGCAAGAATAGTCCTTCAAAAGAGTGGCGAAACAATGTCCCCTTATAGAAGATGAATCGTGGTGCTCTTCGTTTGATGTCTGTTCTTTGTCGCAAATCCTCAGGTAACTTTCCATGTTCAAGATACTCTATCAGTGTTTTCCTCAAATCTTTCTCTTCAATCACTCGAACAGATGTATGATGGCTTTTATTGATTTGAAGATTAAGAAGTCTAGGAATAACCCATCGATGACACACATATACTTTTGTTGACTCATTCTCTTCAAGTGCCATGTTCGTGGCTAAGTTAGCCAAAGTATTGGCCATGCGATTCGCTTTTCTTGGGGTATGGTTTAAGAACACTTGGTCGAATCTTTCAACTAAATCAGAAGCATATTGATGGCATGGCAAGAGATCTTCCTTCTTTACCTCGTAACTCCTCAAAAGTTGGTTGATGATCAGCTTAGAGTCTCGTAGATCTCCAACTGTAGAATCTTCATGTCTAACATAATTTCGAGACCGACGATCAAAGCTTGGTACTCTGCGGCATTGTTGGAGCATGGTTCACCTAAGACAAAGGAGAATGGCAAGACTTGTCTTTCTGGAGAGATCAACACAACACCCCGCATCGTTACGACATGCAGATCTATCAAAGAATATTGAATAGTGGTAGTTCTTCAATAAACAAAATGTCTTTATCTGGAAACTCATCCGAAAGCTCCCATTCCTCCAGAAGAGGGTTATCAGCCAGAAAATTAGCTAGTGTTTGTCCTTTCACAGCCTTTTAAGGTGTGTATGTGATATCGTATTGGTTAAACAATATGGACCATCTTGCTAGGCATCCAGAAAGAACAAGTCGAGTCATCACGAACTTCACATGATCTGCTCGAGAGATGAGTTTGATAGTGTATGCTTCAAAATAATGCCTTCGCTTCTTTATCGCATAGAGTAATGCTAAGCATATTTTCTCAACAGACGTATAATTCAACTCAGCTCCTATCAGAGTTTGAATAAGGTAGTACAAGGCTTGTTCCTTTCCCTCCTCATTCTCTTGAGCAAGTAGTGCCCCAAGTGAATGTTCTTGTGTCGCGATGTAGAGTATCAATGGCTTCCCAAGCATTGGCGCCCCTAACACAAGTGGATTCAGCATGTATTTTTTTATGCTTTCAAAAGCATTTTGACATGACCGATCCCAATAAAAGGGATATCCTTCCTCAATAGGTGACTGAAGGGTTGACACCATCCGGCTAGATTAGAGATGAACCTCCGGATGAATGCTAAGTTTCCTTGGAGACTTCGAAGCTCCCTCAAGTTATTTGGCTTGGGAATTTTCTGGATGGCGACAATCAACTTCAATTCCATGATGGTGCACAATGAAGCCAAGAATCTTTCCTTAGTTAACTCCAAATGCACACTTGAGTGGATTCATCTTCAGGTCGAATTTTCTTAACCTTTTGAAAACAATTCAAAGGTCTTCAAGGTGGTAACGCCTACTCTTCGTCTTCACCACCAAGTCATCGACGTATCATTCAACCCTCTTATGAAGCATGTCATCAAAGATGTTTTGCATCGCACTTTGGTAGGTGGCACTAGAATTCTTCAGAGCGAAGGGCATCACCTTGTAGCAATATGTCCCTTTTGGAGTTCGAAAAGCAGTACACTCTTCATCTTTTGGGGATATTCCGATTTGATTGTATCTGGAGTAACCATCCATGAATGACATAACTTCATGCCTTGTTATAGCATCGACCATGAGTTCAATCATTAGTAGTAGAAAGTCATCTTTCGGACATGCCTTATTTAGGTCTTGAAAGTCAACACAAACATGTATTTGACCATTCTTCTTCTTGACATGTACGATATTCGATATCCATGGTGGGTACTTCACCTTTCAGATAAATCCTGCCTCGATGAGCTTGTTGACTTTGACTTTAATTTGTGGTACTAGCTCGGGTTGGAACATGCATTGTAACTACTTCACAGGGCGTGTTCCACCCTAAATGATGAACGACTACCTTAGGGCTTAGACCAGGCATTTCTTTATACGACCAAGCAAAGACATCTTTGTACTCAGTCAATAACTTGGAGTATTCCTCCTCCTCCTGAGGCGTAAGAAGCGCACTAATGAAGTTGGGGCGCGGATCTTCCGGAGTGCCTAAGTTGAGTTCCTTAAGCTCATCCACAATCGATTTTCCGCCATATTCTAGTTGAGGGGAAGCCTCATGTACCCCATCATCAATGTCAAGGCATGGGCTATCTTCCACAATTATGTGATAGGATGTTCCCACAAAGTCTGACTTTTCTGTTTGGCTTCCTTGGATAGTCGACATGGCTTCTTTCTCTTTCTCTTCTTCTTTACGAGCTTGGCAAGTGTAAAAAATTGTTCTCCTTTGCAACTTCAGTGGACCATCTGTGGATATTGACAAAATAGACTTCCTCTTCATACGTGATGGGAAAGCACTAAATATTTCTTTGTCAGCAACAACTTCAAAATGATCCCGCTCCTCATGGACTTGATCCTTATGTTTTGCCAGTATCTTTTTAGATGGTGACTTACTTGTGGTTCCCAAGCAACAAAATACGGAGTTATTTGAGGTAGTGATAACTTCTTTTAGATGTTTGGAAGATACACATTCACCTTTATGACTTAGCCTTCTAAACACCGAGACCCGAGGGGTTGAGCCTCCAATGCGATCGAACACTGAAGTCTGTTGTTTTATTTTCTTGCCCTTAACTTCCTTCATCTCCTCTACCGAGGTGTATTGTGATGAAGTTATATCTTTGCTTCTCTTAGATAAAATTCGAAGAGGCTCTCCCAAACTGAATCCCAACCCATACTTTGGAGTGGCGACGTAGTGCCCTTGCTTTCTCAAATTTATTTGGACTCATTGAGCCCATGTATCTTTTTACCAGTGACTTCGTCTTTGAGTTCACCTAGTCTTGATGGATTGGAGAAGTCGTAACCAAAATTTTCAAGCAGTATGAAGGCCTTAGGATCAAAGTGCCTTTTTATCTTATCAGCTTGGAGATTGCCTTTTGCATACTCGCAATTCACGTATGGGATTTATGCAACTGGGATAATCATATGCTCCTTCAAATCTTGTATCTCTATGTGACTTATTTCTTCTTTGCAATACATTCTTCTAACACGGGTTGTCCTTTCTTTTGACGCACATGCGGAACATAGCGAAAAACTAGATGCTCCTTATCAATCTTTGTTTGTATGTCACCTTCAGATGATGATAGCTTAATGGAGACTTCTTCAGTTCTCTTCTTAGACAACTTGGTGGCAGTCCATTGAGCCTCACTTTCTTCTTCTAAATTGATATCATCTTTGTCGACTGATAATGGTCTCTCCATTATCGGTTCACAAGAATCTAAGTAGATTTTGCGTCTGTAAAGTATGACTCCGTCTTAGTGAAAGGTTTGATGTCTGCATCAACTTTGACTATCTCTCCATCCCTTCTGTACTTCAGATATTGATGTAAAGTAGATGATACCACCCCATTCTCATTAATCCAAGGACGTCCAATCAACAAGTTGTATGATGTTTTAGCATCTATGACGTGAATCAGGGCGTTTGACTTCATCTCACCAATGGATAATCCCACGTGGATCATATCTATGGCTCGTTGTCCTCCTTGGTTGAAACCTTGGATTGTTAAGTTACTTTTGGATAGCTCATCGATAGAGATCCCAAGCTTTTTTAGCACCATCTTTAGCATGATGTTGACATTCGAACCATCATCAACAAGTGTGCGATTGAGATGTTGTTCCTTAATTTCCCCTAAAACGAACAAAGGTCTGTTATGTGGCTTAGACCCCAACATCAAGTCATCATCCGTGAAGGAAATTGTTGCACAACATGTGAAAATTTTTCCGTTATCATGATGTTCTTGTGTTTTCATTGAAGCAAGCTAATCGTTGGTTTCCTTTGTTTCATCAATACTAGAAACTACATGAGTTGCACTAACGTGACCTCCACGAAGGAATTTTCCAGGAAAGAATTCATGCAATGTGATGGGATTTCGGAACTTTGGCAAAAAGGCACCGTTAATCTTCTTTCTAATGGAAGATTTGATAATTCTTGGTGGTTGTAGCCTATCAACATCGCTTATTTTTGCTCTTGGCTTAGGAATTGGTAGCCTTAGAACTTCTTGATGTCTTCGTTTCTTATGAGTGACTAGAGTCCAACCCCCATTGTCTTTTTCTTTGCACTAAGTGTCCAGCTCTAGTGAACCTTCAAGAGTTTGGAAGATCAACTTCAACGGGCTTGAAACTTCCAAATTGAAAGAAGGCAGTGCTTGATGCGTTCTGCAACCTTGAACACTTCTTTTCTTTGATCGTGATACTTGCATGATTTGCTTATGTTGTTTCATCTATGTCTACGATGCTTTTTCCGTCACTTACAAGAGTCGTGATTTTCTCCTTCAAGACGAAGCATTTCTCGGTAAGGTGGCTAATGACACGATGAAACTTGTAGTATTTCAGATCGCCAACTTTACCAATTTCCTCTGGCCTTTTTTATTCAGGGAGATCGATGACTTTCTTGGACAACAATTCATCAAGGATTGTGGATACATCTGAATCTAGAAATGGATAAACCTTCGCCTCTAATTCCTTCAAGGTGGGACGACGTTTCTCCTCTTTGGGGTATTGACTTGGGGTCTTATCCTCCTTCACCTTTTTCTTGGTTGTGACTTTCATGAAAGTTTCTTTCACCGCCATAGATTCTTTGGTTTGGTGCTTTGATGCAACATTTTTCTTGAACTCCTTCTGATCAGCAAAAAGAGATGCCTTTCCTTGACTTGTGATGCTTAACTCCATGTCGTGCGCCCGCATTGCAAGTTCTTCAAAAGTTCGCGATTTGATCCCTTGTAAGATGTACAAAAGGCCCCAATGCATTTCTAGAATGCACATCTCCACAACAGATATTTCTGAAAAGCAATCCCTGTAGTCCAAACTTAATTCCCTCCAACGATTAATGTTATCCACCACGGGCTCATCCTTCCTTTGCTTGGTGCCTGTCAACTCTATCATGCTTACAGTTCTTCGGGTACTGTAAAAATGATTGAGGAATTCCTTCTAAAGTTGCTCCCATCTATCAATGGATTCGGGATACAAGTAAATATACTAGTCAAATGTGTTCCCTTTCAGAGAACGAACAAATTGTTTTATCAAAAGATCAGCATGTGTTCCAGCATTGCTACAAGTCTCGAAAAAGTGGGCAACATGTTGCCTTGGGTTCCCTTTTTCCATCAAATTGATGCAGCTTTGGTGGTTGATAATTGGTTGGCATGGTTAGACAATCAATCCTCTTAGTATAAGTCTTAGATTAGTATAACGAACTTTATGATGGTCTGCCATATTGATCTCTGATTGTGTTTGTTATCATGTCTTGCAATTGTTGGACAGATAATGCCGCAACTGTAGTGGATTGCTTTTCCTTGTAAATGTTGAACTTGGAAAGTGATTCCTCAATAGTCATTTTTTGAGAGGTGGATCCAAGTGAACGAGGAGGGACGTGGCTCGACTCTCCAGGTGCATAGGCCAATTTGTTCATGAGTTGAGCGATTTGAAGGTCTTTGTCTTCAACATATTTTTTCAAGACTTCTATAGTTTGTTCCATCATGGAAAACTTCTCATCCACATTAGCTGCGTCAGTCATTAAGGCGTTGACTTTTGTTGGAACTGAAGAATCCACAAAATCCTCAAATTCCCTCAGGTTGGAGGCTATTTGAGAAAATTCATCAAATAGCGAGAATGAGGTGTTGCCCCTAAAGATTGCAGTTGCATACGTCGTGTGAGATTTGCTCTGCTTTACCATATCCAAAGAGGTGAAGTATTCGGTTCCATCTAAGCCAATAGCCTTGAACTTGCTTCAAGTGATTTGGACAACATGACTGAGCTCAGCAGACGCGGCAACAGTAGCATCTTTGCATGAAACATCACACTTGTGGAAGGCCATTGTAGCAGTACATCTGAAGTTTGTAGTTTTCAACTTGCAAGAAGGAGAGATGAAGAAGAGAATTGGTCCCACTTGGCATGCCAAAATTTGTTCGCAATAAATTTTCGTAATGTGAAAAATAAACTGCAACAAAAATAATATGAAGAAAAAGTGATTTTATTGATAAATATTTGTGAGTACAATTCTATGTATCCCTTGATTCTCCTCTCTAAAATTTCCCGTGATTCGAGGGCTTGAGAAGCGTCTTTCTCGAATGTAGGATGATGCAGACCTCCTTGTGATGTATTTAATCGCCAAGAACGTCGAGCAGCACTTTGTCGTTACGGGTTGATCTCTGGAAAGAACTTCGTTCACTCCTTTGTTGAAGAACTAAGCACTTGATGATTGATCTATCTATTTGTGGATGCATTCACCAATTGCGGAGTGTTCTTCTGGAACTCTGAATGTCCTTAGAAAGTTATGTAACCCCTCTATTTATAATGGTAAGGGATGGACAGTCCAGCTACATATGAACTCTCTTGCTTGATTCTGATTGGTTCATGTGAGCCATCAAACTTATCACATAAGCTATGTGATAAGCTTGTTTGTGATTGGCCAAGATATGTCATTTTAGACACGTGGCAACTCTTAATTGGTCACTGTTTTAGACTGGGATTGACACATCATTTTATATGTGGTGTCATCTTGTTGGCTTTGAGTTTGACTAGATATGCCATGTCACTTGCATGGCATGAGTCTGAGCCTTAAGATGAAATGGACCTTGAGCTTGAAAATAATAAAACATGCTAATTTAATTTGTCAAGTCCAAATTAATTGTTCAACCCAATTGAATTTAATTCAAATTTTGTATGAATTAGACCCAATAAATTTTATATGTCTACAATACCATATAGATACAGTTGTGATACAAGTATGATACAATTATATTTTAAGAATTGATGTATTTGATACAATTGAAATACAATTATGATACAATTTCTGAATATTTCTTCATTTTCAGTGTTGTCCAGTCTCCCAGCAAAAAAACGATGCAATTGATGATTTTTTAATAATATAAAATTATCGGTAATTGTGAAAAGATAGAAGATGGAGATTTTGGCTTAGATTAGGGAATTTTGATGTAGAAAAAAGAAGAGAGAAGATAAGAGGGGGAAAAAAGGAAAGGATGTAATTGAAGGCACTAATAATGCGGCGGGAGCCTTTTAAGGAGCAATCTGCATAATTTGTAAGAAAAACCTAGATATTTATTAAAAACTACAAAACATAGAGAACATAGGTAAATAAGTTTCTTATATAGTATAGCTAAGTAAAAAATAGTATTATGGAGAAATGAACCAGTTAATCCAGTTGCGTAGAAATAGCATAGGATAGCCACTCTTTGACATGGTATTTAGTTTTCATCCAGTATTTTTAATGTTGAGCAAAAATTATCACTACTCTATTAAAATTAATACGAAAAGACGTTTTTACCCTTCCTTCATGAGTGTTGTGTAAATATTAAGGACATGATGTCCTTAACATTTACACTGCACACATGAAGTTAAGGACGCCATGTCCTACACTGCACATATGAAGTTAAGGACACTTTGTCCTCTAATATTTACGCGACATTCGTGAAGTTAAGGACACCATGTCGTTAATATTTACACAACACTCATAAAGTTAAAGGACACTATGTACTTAACATTTACACTGCATATCTGAAGTTAAGGACATGATGTCCTAAAGTTTAACAACAAAATGTGCAAATACAAGTTAAGGACATTAAGTCCTTAACATTTACATTACACATATGAAGTTAAGGACATGGCAGGAGACTTTGTCCTTAATATTTACACAACATTCATGAAGTTAAGGACATCATGTCCTTAATATTTACACAGCACCCATGTCCTCAATATTTACAAAGGGATATTTTTGTCCGCGCGAATAAAAATTTATTAAAAGAGTAAATACATTCTAAACATAAGCTAAAGACTAAAGACATCTCTAATTAGTGGCTAACGTTGCACTTCCCCCTCCAATTGCATCACTACAATGATAGACATCGTGGGATGGTAGTGAACTAGTGATATGTCATCTATAAACCAAAAAAAAATGTGATTTTTTACTTTTAGCTCATATCATAAACTATTTATATTTAATAAACGAAAAAGTGTATAATATATATATATATATATATATATCATCTATTATTTTGAAAGCAACTATACAATTTCATTTTTCCAAATTTGAATTCGAAATCCGGGTAAGGAAAATCGCGTGCATTGGCCCCTTATAGTAAGCATTTACGTTATAAATCTGAATTATTCGAGAAAGTGATGTAAGTTGGAGGTAGCTAGGCGAGTATCGGTATAAAAGAAGCAGATTCAATCACTACGAATTGAACTTGTTGATACAAGTACCAAGTTCAATTACATTTTATGGGATACTGACCTCAACTTCATGTAATTGACTACTTGTTGGTCAAGTAGTTTCCAAGTTGAATA
This sequence comes from Nicotiana glauca, assembly GCA_026770625.1. Lineage (NCBI taxonomy): Eukaryota > Viridiplantae > Streptophyta > Magnoliopsida > Solanales > Solanaceae > Nicotiana > Nicotiana glauca. The sequence continues at coordinate 6,856 of MU688605.1, read as the reverse complement.
TATTTCACAGCATTGCAGGAGTAATTTACCAAGTTTGGACATCAAAATATCTGTCATTCCCCTTTATGGGAGATCCCTGTTTAACCCAAACAATGCAATATTCTGAATCTGACCCTAAGATGTACAGTACTTATTAGTTTGATTTGAGTTGTAGGTCCGTCCTTTTCTAACAAATATTTGGTGATCCGAGGCAGATACATCCAAACAAGTTCAAATCAAACATGCTGGTATCGACACCAATTCACCCATCCCTCATACCACAGTAGGGAAAAGGACTGCAAACAACAAGAACTGGACCACCAGCCAAGATATCTATATGAAGATTCCACCAACAATTCTTTGTAAAAACAAGTTAAAACAATTATGAATCAGCAATTGAAAGAAATTGTGGAGCAAAAAGCCTCTTTTCACCTTCCCACACAATGGGAATTCTTCTTCCACTTCTCCCTTCTGATGGACCTATGCAACTTTTGGTACATTAAAATGGTTCGCGACAAGAATGATAAAGATCCAATTGTATCAATGGAATGTCAAGTTTCACACCATACCATCAAAATTGGTGCTATTAAACGTCTAATCAATAAGAAAAAAGAGGGTGAGCAGAGCAAATTATAAATAGGAGCTACACCAGCAAACTTAGCTTACTGAAATTTATTTGATCATGGGGATGCTAATATGCTCGATACAGCCAATGCATGTGAAGATGGTGCTTTGAAAGAAAAAAATTAGATTTTTATTGCTTAACAACAGCAGTTAGGAATCCCCAATAATCAGCCACCACAAGGCCGGACCCAATCTCGGGCACAGATGTATTTCTCAGATGTATGCAGAATCATAAGAATGTTTAATGCAAAATCTAGGCATATAACTCGTCAACGTTGCACTCGCCCAGATAAACTTTTACACTCCGAGGAGAACCACAATTACCTTCGGCAATAAGAGCTCTGTCATTAGCAGCCATGTGTGCAATAATCTTATAGATCATTTCGATCTGCCAAATTGCAAAGGACAATCAGCAAGTAGCATCATGTTGCATGTGTAAATAAAGAAAAAATGAAGAAAGACATTAAGAGATGGAACATACATCATCTTCACAATGGCAACGCTCAGCTATTTCTTCTAGTGTAAGTGGTTCGACAGGCTCTTTACAGCTGGAGAAAGAAATAGCATAGTTAATAGCGGCCATCTTACCCAAGAGAGAATTTGAAAGAACAGAATTTTCATCAGTATTCTCCAACCCAAGAAAGAGGAACTAAGATCTCATCAACATACCTGGCCTCATTGAGCACAGCAAGGACACGCTTTTGAAGCGCAAGAACTTCTCCAGCGGCTTTTTTGCCAGCTTCCACACCTGACAACATATTAGATGTTAGTTGGTCTCGAATGAAAACGAAATATATTCACTTCAATTGAATAGCCAATGTAATATTCCTTGTCTGTAAAACTTATCTAATTATTATTCAACCATGATACAGGTAGATAAAGACTCGTAGTTTCAATTAGAGATGGTATACAAAAACAAGCATCAATAATTCAGCTCCTATTGAAGTCCACGTAAAACACAAAAGGCTAAAGGAAATACCAGGTTGATGATAAGCGTTAATGTTGACAAGTGAGGCATAAATCCCAACAGCTCGCTCATAGAGTGCTACTAGAGCTCCAACAGATCTAGGTGTCACTTCCTGCACAGTGACTGTGATGGACTCTCTATCGTTCGCATACAGAGCCGACCTTGTTCCCTGGCAAAACATGGATCAACCTTTAGAATAGGGAGAAAAAGAAAACAGAAAAGTAGAAAAAGTCGTTAACTGTGGAGTGTGGAAGGAAAAAGTCTGTAACACAGTTCACAAAGGGTGTGATTCTGTTGCAAAAAGATCCTAGGTCAAACTTTTTACAAATTAACCAGCAACGTATTCCTTTTCTAAACAGGGAAAATGCTAAAAGAATGAGCGTCATCTCAATTACCAGTACACATGACTTCTGTTTATCAATACCAAATGCATGTAGGTCAGTAACTGGCAATATCACGCAAAATTATAAAGTGATACACATGTATGACCTCTCATTACATGAAGCCTTTTGTAAACATCTTGCCTTTCTTGCACTAGACCTCCCCCTCCCCCTCCCCCTTCCGATCTTTCCACTTAACTAAAATATTAGAAGGACAAACCTGTAACATTCCAAAGAGGTAGTCACCACAGGTAACACCAGGTTCAAGCTCCCAATCATGACCAGGGGGCCTATCACGCAATACTTCAATAAATGTTGCAAAGAAATTGTGCACGCCTTCTCGGAGTTGTTGAATATAGCTGGAGACAAGAAAAAGAGGATAAATTTTTTAAGGTGAAACGATGACAGGTTTGCATATACTTTAACAAACTTCAGAAAAATAAACATCAGCTTTTTTTCATTTTCTTTTTTACGCTTTCCTTTTGTAATAAATGAAAACACATTCTCAACTTACGCATGCTGATCTGTACTCCCTTTGTTTCCATAAACGCTGATCCCTTGATTCACCTGTGAATGGCAAAAAAATGGATAAACATAAACGCCAGGAATCTTATCCACAACTGAAGTTCAGTCAACAGCCTAGATTAGTGAATGAAGGGAGATTTTATTCATAACTGAACTTCCTTTAACAGCTAGATAAGTAAACAAAGGACAAGGCAGGTACAGAAAAGATATTAAAGGATTTAAACAGGGCAAAATCGCATTACATTTCCAACAGCGCAAATTGTTTTTATTAAGAGTAAAATCTACAACAGAGGACAAGAAGAGTAATTTTTACGTTGAGTTGGTGCATGTATGGTTACATGAATAAGCGAAAGGGACTGATAGGTACGCAAAAGAAACTTCCAGAGAAACGGATGCGGCAATGTACTACTGAGGCATTTCAGCTAGAGCTTTAGTGATGCGGTGCGAGTGAACAGAAACTCTGTGGCCAAAGTGGAAGGAAGGCTTTTTTGACAATTATAGAAGACTTTTACGGCAGTGATGGGCACATGAAGCAACAGTAGTTCAGATAAATACTGGGACATCACGTTTTTTAGGAGAGAATAAGGATTCTAACTTGGTTAAGTTATAGGTTAATGACGGATAAGTTTTAGCCACAGGCAGCTGCAATTAAAAAAAAAACTCACGTACTTGTTACCACAAATTACTGCCATTTACCTAGATAAACTCAGTTGGAATAAAATAAATAGGGAGTGGACAAGGACATGAACATACTAAGTTAATGCCAGCAATAACAGCAGAATTCCTCGACTACCAGACTAAAAATCTCTCTAATGACAAGGAGGAAAAGAAAGATGATATGCAAGACCATGGCCATGTATCACTTAAAGTTAATTAGTTATCAGTTGGCATAAATCATAAGTGGAAATGCATCTATTAAGTCTGGTTTTCAACGACGAAAATGAAAAGCATAAGAAATATGGGAAAATACCCGGTTTCCGTCCAGGTCAAACTCTTTTCCAAGAGACTCCATGACAAGTTGCTGTAAATACCTACTGAATAGTAATAAACTGTCCTTGTACGGGAGGACAACCATATCCTGCAACACATTAGAAACAGCATATCCACCATCATAGTCAAATATACAACTATATGCTCCTCCGTCATCAGAAACACAAATTTGAAGGTGATTCAGACCTTCGATCCAACTCCATCAGTGGCCCAGTACCAACACAAAGCAAGTAGAGCTGCTGGGTTATCCCGAACCTGATGACAAATAATTTGTTAATCATCAATTTGTTCTAGCACCCCTCTCCACAAGTCAAACGAGAAAAATATAGCCCAAACAATTCCACAAAGAAATTTGTTCAATGCAATGTTCTTGGAAAAGTTTCTAGTTATTCTCAAAAATTCAAACTCTAAAGAGTCATACTTTTATTTGCCAAAAGAACATGAAAAAGGCCATATGGTCATACCACAGTTGTCCTGTTTGCTTCGTCCATCAATGCAGCGCCAGTAAGCATCTCTCTAATATTAATTCCCTGGAGCGAAAAAAGAATATGAAGGCATAATGAGATAGAAATGCTCTAAGCAAAGATAAAACAAATTCCCTGTATCTCATCCTGTGTGACTGTAACGACCCGGCCGGTCGTTTTTTAAATTTACGCCCCAATCCCCTATTAACTGTTTCCCCTAAGTTCATTTCTGCTATTTTGGTTTGCCGGGACGTTCGGTGTTGAGTTTTGGAGAGTTTTGGGAAACTTAGTCCCTAAATGAGAGCTTAAGTGTTGGAAAATAGTCCGTAATTGGAACAGTGTGAAGACGGCCTCGGAATGGAAATCTGATGGTTCCGTTAGTTCCGTTAGGTGATTTCGGAGTTAGGAGCGTGTTCGGAATGTATTTTGGAAGTCCGTAGCTAATTTAAACTTGAATTGGCGAAGTTAGTATTTTGGCGATTTCCGGTTGATAGGCGATTTTTTGATCCGGGAGTCGAAATGGAATTGCGAGAGTTGTTGTAGCTTCGTTAGGTGATTTGGGATATGTGTGCAAAATTTCAGTTCATTCGGACGTGTTTTGGTTGGGTTTTTGATCGAATGCGTATTTTGGAAGTTTTAGAAGAACTTAGGCTTGAATTCGATGTAATTTGATGGTTTTGGCGTTGTTTGAGGCGTTTTGATGATTGGAACAAGTTTGTATGATGTTTTAGGAGACGTTGGTATTTGTGGTTGAGGTCTCGAGGGCCTCGGGGTGATTTCGGATGGCTAACAGGAATTTTTGAAGATGGAAAATGTTGCAGAAATGCAGCAGTCAATTCAGAGCAATTTTTTTCTATGCGATCGCATAGCAAGGGCTGCGATCGCATAGAAGGATTTTTGGGGGCTGTTTGGTTGTGCTATGCGATCGCATAGCAGGTGTTGCGATCGCACAGTGTTGTTGGATGGTGCAATGCGATCGCAGAGATCTAGTTGCGATCGCATAGGGTAATTTTGAGGCCTGGAAATTTTATTCTATGCGATCGCAGGAGCTCTAATGCGATCGCATAGGGTTAGCTACAGTGCCCGGACAGAATGTTAACAACAGTTCATCCGCGAACCCAAACTCATTTTCCACCATTTTTGAGCATTTTGAGAGCTACTTGGGAGCATTTGAAGCAGGTTTCGACTGGGATTGATTGGAGGTAAGTTTTATGAGTTAAAAACATGATTATATTGTAGAATCATCCTTGAAATCCTAGAGAATTTAGCCAAATTATAAGAAATTAGGGCTTGAAATTTTGAATTCTAAATTCGAGATTTGAGGGGCTATTTGTGGTCCGATTTGAGAGATTTTTATATGGTTAGACTCGTGAGAGTACGAGGGCTCTGGAAATATAAATTTTACTCGATTCCAAGACGTGGGCCCGAGGGGCATTTTGGTCATTTTACATAATTTCGCGCATTAGCTTAGAATTTAATTGTAGAATCAATTACTTGAATTATTATTTACAATATGCAATTTAATTGAATAAATTTTAGTCATTTGGAATCGGATACTAGTGGCAAAAGCGTGGTTTCGGGTTGACTTGCACCTGTTCAAGGTAAGTGGCTTGTCTAACCTTGTGTGGGGGACTTTGTCCCTTAGGATGTTATATTTGGTAATTGAATGCCTTGTACGTGAAGTGACGAACGCATACTTAGCTAATTGTTGAAAACCCGAATTTTTACTTAAAATACTTGAACTGAGTTTCTTTCGTATTTGCTTTATTCTACTTGCTATTATAGCCTGTGCTAGTATAGAAAAGCATGTTTAGTTGATCCAAATTGCTTATTTGCTTAATTTGCCTTAATTGTAATTACGTGGAGCATGTTAGGCCAGGATTATATGTTGCCTTGTATTGTTGCACTTTAAATTCTGAATATTCTCTAATTTTGGTTGCGCATTTACATTGGGACTACGGATGTGGGATTCCGGTAGCTCCCCTCTTGTTTGTTTACTTTGGGACTGCGGGTTCGATTCCCGATAGATCCCCCTGCACATTTATTTTGGGACTACGGGTTAGATTCCCGGTAGATCCTCCTGCATATTGATAGTTGGACTACGGGACAGTATCCCGGTAGATCCTTCAGATATACTCATACGGTGGACTACGGGACGGTATCCCGGGAGCTCCTCGGACAGATTGATAAAATGGACTACAGGACGTTATCCTGGGAGATCCTCATTAGTGGTACTGATATTGAGCTATTTACTCTGTGTTATCTTATTTGCTGCGTGTTAATTGCTATTTGTGTAATTCGAGTTATTTCATAGTTGTATAACATTATTTCTGCTTATTTCATACTGTTGTTTGGGAAATCTCCCCTTCCTTTGTAAATAATAGAAAGGCAATTGCTATCTGGTGGACGTAGGATTATTTTGATCCGAACCACGTTAAATCTTGTGTTCTTTCTTTTACGTTTCCGCTAACAATGGGTATCAGAGCGACAGGATTTATAACGATCCAAGGAGGAAGAACAAGTAAAGATGAGTTACATAAAGTTTGAAATTGATAGATTTAGTGGACGCAACAACTTCAACACCTGGAAGATCCAGATGATGGCGTTACTGCGGAGGGAAGGTTCAATCCATGCTATTGACGGAAAGCATCCTAAGGATACATCAGCTCCCGACATGGAAAAGNGCTAGAAGGGCTATACCAAGACCGATCAGTGACAACAAGGATGTTGTTACAACGGCGTCTTCACACATTTAAGATAGGGTCAGGTACTTCGCTACAAGATCATTTAGATGCGTTCAATAAACTTGTCATGGACTTACAGATTGAAGGAATTAAAAGGGAGGAGGAGACGCTTGCATGTGCTTTGCTATTTTCATTGATTTCAGGATATCGTGATATTGAGAATTCAATGATGTATAGCAAGGA
>MU688604.1:0-51099 GCA_026770625.1 Nicotiana glauca | reverse complement strand
ACATGGTGCAGGGAGTAAAGTGAGTACTTCCAACTCAGTGGTAATAGACATATATAATGGCTGAAAGTAAGAAAACCCGAAATACAACAATGCAAAGCTATAACCAATACTCCTACACATTTAACAGTGTAATAACAATAATTAATGACAGATAATAGAGGCAGGTATGGATATATAAATGCAATGCAATGCACATGACCGCTGCGGCGTACAACCCGATCCATTTGGGTACCCGCACTCACTTGGGGTATCTACAGACTCCGGAGGGGCTCCTACAGCCCAAGCACAATATCATCGTAGCATTCGCTGCGGTGTGCATCCCGGTCCACAATCAGTCCAGTTATATATGCATGCAAGCCAGACGGGCACAATCAAGATTACCATTTTCGGTTCCATTTAACAGGTATTATAGTTTAAGTGACCTTAGAAATTTACAAATCATTTTGAGACAATGTTTACCTCAGCACTGATATCATGAAAACATGCTAAGCATCATGGAAGCAGTGATAATAATCCCTAAGGGATCCAAATAATCGGCACGCAACCCAAATATACTCATAGCAATCCAAGTAGGATGTTTATCAATCAATTTCTAGTCAATGCACATTATGAACATCATTCGGATGGACTAAGCCATAGTTCTCCAATCACAAACGACCTCGCACTTACCGTAGAGTACGTGTCTCGCCTCAATATAGCATCACAGTGTGATATACCGGGGTTTCAAACCCTCAGGTCATCATCTACATCTATTACTCACCTTGAACCGGCCACGAGACTAGTCCACTAAGCCTTTCCCTTTTGAATTAGCCTCCTCAGGTGCCGAATATAGTCAAAACCACAACGAATACATTACTATATGCCAAAAAACATAACACAATCGAAAGAACTCGAAAAATACTCAAAAATACGAAGTTGGCAAAACCCGAGCCTCAGGCCCACTTCTCAAAAAATTCTGAAATTTACATCACTGGATTCCTCGTCTCGCCACGAGTCTTTACATATAAATTTTATCAAAATCGGAACTCAAATGGCCTTTCAAATCCCAAAAAAAATTGTTTTTCAAAACCAAGCCCTAGTTTTTACCATTTTAGCTAAATTTCCATGATTTCATTGATGGATTTCACAATAAAAACGAGTTTTGAGTCCAAGAAACTTACCTCCAAACATTCCCCCTTGAATCCCTCGTTAATCTCCTTCAAAAATCTCCAAAAACGAGCAACTATGTGTGAAAAATGAGCCCAAAATCGCAACTGATGTGTTTTAAAACATTCTGCCCAGGTATTTTCCTCTTCGCGATCGCGGAAAATGCTTCGCGATCGAGGAGAACAATTTTCCAGACCAAAATTTACTATTCGCGATCGCGGTCGACCCTTCGCGATCGCGATGAACAAATTCCAGCTCCTCCGGATAGCCTTCAGTATAATGGTCATAACTTTTTGCACACAACTCTGAATGACAAATGGTTAGATGTTCTGGAAACTAGACATATAGGGCTATAACGTTCATATGTTTCTCATTTCCTGAATCCTTATACATTGCGAGATATAAGCTTCCAAATTCATTCATGTGTATTAGAGATCCTTCTCGGAAAGCCTATAGAGTAACGTCCATAACATTTTCTAAAGATGTCCAAATTAATATTTCTTTAGCTTTCTAAAAACTATACACGAAGGGCTACAACCTTAGTTTTTGAATCACCTCAAAATTCCTTGTAGATAAAAAGATAAGAGCTTCCAAAGTAGGATCAATGCAACAGAAATTTCCTTCTTCGCGATCGTGAAGCATTTTACGCGATCGCGATTCATTAACTTGTTTCTCACATTTTACTCACCGCGACCGCGACCCATTGTCCGTGATCGCATAGACAACTGATGCAGACAGAAATCAGCAGTTAAAAATGGCCTAGAAATGGTCCGAAACCACCCCGAAACTCACCCGAGGCCCCCGGGACCTCAACCAAAAGCACCAACGCATCCTAAAACCTCATTCAAACTTGTTCCAATCATCAAAACACATCTAACAACACCAAAATCATCAATTCTCATCGGATTCAAGCCTAAGTTCTTTAAAAATTTCCGAAATGCACTTTCAATCAAAAACCCAACCAAACGACATCCGAATGACCTGAAATTTTGCACACATATCCAAAATCATCTAACGAAGCTACAGCAATTCTCGGAATTCCATTCTGACCCTCGGATCAAAATCTCACCTATCAACCGGAATTCGCTAAAATTTAAACTTCGCCAATTCAAGCCTAATTCTACACCGGACCTCCAAATTCAATTCCGATCGCACTCCTAAGTCACAAATCATCACCCGAAACTAGTCGAATCATCGGAAATCCATTCTGAGCCCTCTAGCTCATAAGTCAACATCCGGCTGACTTTTCCAAACTAACCTTCTCTTAAGGAGTCTAATTGTCTCATTTCCAACCAAACTCTATCCGAATTACTTCAAATTCACCAAACACATATAATGAAACATATAGAAGCATAAAACGAGGAAAACAGGCGGAGATACATGAGACGACGGGTCGGGTTGTTACACCAACGATATATTATGGAGCCCAAACGGAGCTCTTAGAAAAAATATATGGCATTTTACAGAACAGTATGCGATATACGTGCCCTGAGCATGCCCCGAGTGCAGCCGCACGTCTTTTGAGGTTGTGTTACTGCCATTTTTTGTGGTCAGTAGCACGGTCAGGCCTACAGGTGCACGGGCACGCTCATGGGGGGTCATTTTAAAGCCCTACTTCGTCCCCCACAGCCCCAAAACATAAAAACTTATTCTAGAAAGGGGAACTCTCAAAAACCTAACTCCTTAAGGGTCCCTCCACCACCCAAGGTAAGTTCTAATGGTGATTCTAAGTTAATTTCCTCACATCTTATTAACATGGTTAAATCCTCCAAATCATTATATATTTTATTGGGGCCTCATTATTTAGAGAAGGAACCCTAGAACTCGAATTCAAGAAGATTGAACTTCAAGAAGATAATGTCTTCACCCTCTAATTGATTCTAGAATTGGTTTAATGATTTTAAACCCTAGTTCATGAGATATGAGCTGATGGGTTTGATAGAGAAGCATGAAAGATTATAGGTTTGGGGTGTTGATTGTTGATTATTGGTTAAGGGTGTTGTTTACTTTATAGGTGATAAAGAATAATATTGATTATAACCGTTTGAGATTTTAGACTTTTACTAGGAACAAGAGAATGGGTTATTGGGTGTAGATACACCATTAATAAAGACTATGAAGCTTTACGTCACCAAGTATTTGAGAAAATACTTAAGTGGCTAAAAACATGAGAATTATTGCAAACATGGAATCGCTTTGACTTGTATTGATATAGATTAAAGTTGAAAGGGTTGGCGAATGTTATATTATGCTCAAGAGCAGGAAGTTAAGGTATATGAGGCTAACTCTCTATATTTTGGAGTTTTAAGGATTCTCCCTACACTACGTTTCTTTAACGATGTTACTAATTGCCTCAGAAATATAGTTTAGCCGCCTAATTCCTTGAATAGTTGTAGAAATTTTATTCTCTAGCTTCATAACTCGTTCATGACTTTCATTTTGAATGTTCTGAGCTCAGTTCGTATTTAATATAGACTTGTGCTTGATGTCCCTGAGTCTCAGTATAGCTTACTCAGCGTGTCATAAATAGTTAAAGTTTCAATGTTCATAATCAGTTCAAGAATACATGTCTCAGTCTAGTACTATTCAATATTTTAGTATTATGTAACTTAATGTGATTCGGAATTCAAGTATCATGTAACTCAGTATGGTTCAGTATTTCAGCATCATAATTTCAGTATGATTCTCCGTTCCTGAATGTTGAACACATATATTTGGGCATGAGGCCGTAGTTTATGCTTTAAGCATCTTTGGGCCTGAGGCCGCATTTTATGCTTTATGCATCTTTGGACCCGAGGCCGTAGTTATATATACGTAGTTTTTTTTTATATATATATATATATATATATATATATATATATATATATATATATATATATATTATATATATATATTATTGGGCCTGAGGCCGCAATTTATTTATTTAGATAAACAGGTTGTTCATCATTCAGAAGAGGGATTGTTCATATCCTTACTTCCTTTGTTCAGTTAAGTTATTAGTTATCATTTCAGTTAATAGTTATCAGTTCAGTTATTAGTTATCATTATCATTTCAGTACAAATTATCAATTCCCAGTTATCAACTTAGTTTTAGTTTCAACATTTATAATTCTTTCTTTCAGTTACTTTACATACCAGTGATGCCCCTTTTTCCTGGGGCATGCATCTCACGATGCAGATAATGATTTATAGGTTGATGATTCAGAGCGCTAGGATTCTCGTACCAGCTGTTATGTGGTCCCTAGTTCTTTGGGGCATTATCATTACTTTACGGTCTTTCAGTATTTACAGGCATTCAGTATTTTCAGTACCTCATTAGAGGCTTCAAAGACTAGAATAATAGTTAGACAAAGTCTCGGGCTTTTGATGTTAAGCTATGTTGGCTGCAAATATGTTTCAGAATTGTATTAGTATTTCTGTACTCTGATTTATATCATCCAGGCTTTTAGTATATCAGCATGTGTTAATTTATCTTCCGCATTCAGTATGTTATGATATCACATGTTGATTCAGCCAGCCAATTGGTTTGCTCGGTCACATATAGTCAAGCACCGAGTGCCGTGTTACGTCCAGGCCCAGGTTCAGGGCGGGTTGTTGCTCCCAAACGCACACGCAAGTATACGTGATCGACAAGTAATATAATGATAAGTTGAGTGTCCAACCCACAGAGACTTGTATAAACTACTCACTAAATCACTAAAATTGTTATTCAACCCAGCTAAAATCAAAGTCCAATAAGATGATTATATTATACTACAATTCTATATAATAACTAAATTAAGTAACGAATTGATTGTTGTATATTCAGTAGAGACAAATATTTCAGGGTTGTGATCGATTCACCATTTGTATTGTGTTCTAATTAACTCCCCCTTCATATAATTCACTCATGGTTCCTAATTAATCGATAAATTCTCTCATAGCCTTCTCCCGAAGTACTACTCACCTATTCTCAATAGATTAACGCATATATTCCTTATGAAATCAATCTATTAAGAACGCATTAAGATTACGGTATTTAATTAAGCATGGTGACTAGGTATATTCCTATCCTAACCACAAATCCGCCCCACCTAAGGTTAAGATCACGCTCTCTTCAATTCTTCTCTAATCTAAACACAGCTTTCCCAAGCATAGCATAGATAGTAAATAGAATCTAACTACAGGCCAGACAATTAAGTAATTAAACACAAAATTGAAGAAACGATCATATATGAGTGAATTATAATCAAGGTCAAGCCAATATCAAACAACAATATTCATGGCTAAATCAAAACCCCATAACAATGGGTGTTTAGCCAGTCATGATGTAATCAAACAATTGCATAAATGTTGAATCAATTGGAAATACTAGAAAAAGATGAATAAAACTGAGAATTCTCCGCTTCCTCACGATCCCGTGTGTATCTTTCCTCCAAAGTGGCGTCTCCCCCTTCAAAAATAGATTTAGTCTTGCTTTTATACGTGTTGGGTAGGTCTAGGGCCGAAATAACCTTGTCCCGAGCAAAATTGGTGACATTTCACATCACCGGCAGCCTGGCTACCACCTGGCGCCCTCCACGGCACCCCATTATTTTTAACTATTGTTTTTGGTGCCACAGGTAAATTCGCAAGTTTCCCAGTTTCGTTTGTTTTGGCTCAAATCTTGCGTGTTTCGCCTCCAATTGTTCCCGAATCATTCCTACATATAAAAACACATCAAATTAACATAAATCAACACATTTCACATCCTAAATCTATGAAACAAAAGTAAAATAATGAGGCGATATACATACAAATATATATGCTTTAAGCTAAACATCAACAACCCACACTTAAACCCTTGCTTGTCCTCGAGCAGTGGCACAATCGAATAGACCTCAACTACGTACATGCCTCAATTATAGAGGAGCACTTTAACTTTTAACCACACACTATACCCTTGACTACGGTCAATACCGGCACACAATCATGAACACACAAAAATTCACATTCTTCCCGTTTAAGCATACCCAAGTATAATATTTCAATTCAATAATTTCCAATAACCTATTTGTCACCACCCAACCTCAAAAGTCAACTTCAAAACAACTAAGCACCCTCAATTTGTGCACTTACCCAACAAGAAAGTTTACAACATTACCAATGAGATCATGCGCCCCCACCACAAACAAAAAAGTGAATATAAATTGGTCCATACATTCAAATATGATTTCGAATATAGATTAAGGACATTACACAATTGAACAAAATTCGCTCACTCTCACAAAGAATTCTTATGCATCTCGTGGTCGTACCATAAGCTTACCTGTAGTGTATATCTCTACTAATTTATGCTAGCCAAATCTAGGATCAATTAGGACTTTAGGTTGTAATGTAGACTAAGGGACGGATAAGATATATTTTGAAATAGTGGCTAACCCTCCTAAGAACTTTAATACACTACATTTACAATTCAAGCACATACTCTTCTCAACTAATTCACCTGCCAAAAACCCTATACAACATAGCCCTTTTTCAATTAAGCACTTGTATACTTTTTACTAGCACGAATCAATAAGAATTGGAGGTGTTTATTTTTCTACATCCTTTCATTATTATTTTTTTTCTTTTCTTTCTCTTTTTTCTTCACACACTCCATACATTAAAATTCAACGGCTAGTGACCTTTAATTTCAACTTTAGTTCACCAACGACCCCTTCCATAGTTCCACCTAAAAGATACTCTCCAATTTCTAACCTTACTTTTTTTAGCGACCAAGTGACTTAGGAGGTAAATTTTCAATAAATATCAAATTAAGAATAAAATGGGGAATGACTTGTAATGTGGGTGTCAAAAGAAAGGTCTATAGGCTCAAAGGGGCTAGCAACGGTAAACTTTATTTTTATGTGACAAGCACATCAATGATCAAGCAATAAATGCCTACATCATCTCCTAGATTAGCAAAACTTATAAATTTGCGTCAATTAAAACACGGGGCAAGTTCTAGACTACACAGTATAGCACAAAAAATCACAAATCCTCACACACACATTGCACATGACTCAATCAGGACCGTTTTGTTCAACTCTCAAGTCAAGCAAGCACACATAATTAAGAAATTTAAGCAATAATACACTATGTGGCATACGAGTCAGACAACTGAGAGAGAGCGTCACAAGATAGGCTATTTCCTTTACTTAGGCTTCACAATTCAAACCAATTACACAGAAATATAGAATGTATGTCATAGCCTAGTGTGCCAGCATCAACCATGTCAATGAGTATCTCAGAATGACTCAGTTTCTTTCTAAACTACCCCTAAAAAGAAATTAAAGTTCCCGGTTTGAGCTACATCCTTGGAAAAGAACCGGTGCCCAAAGAAAAACCAAGGAATACTACCTAGCTATTCTAAAAAAAATAAAAAAAATCTTTTTGGTGTTTTTAAATCGGACTTTTACCCATCAAGAAAATTGTCTAAAAGATCCACCGTCCGGAAAAATCAGAAATGTTTCTAATTTTTTTTTTCAATTTTCATTTTTTTTACCTAGACTATGTCTACTATGAGTTCTAAAAGAACAACTAAATAATAAAAAAATATTATTATACAATTACACTTCAGAAAGTAGTTTCTCCACCCCACACTTATATTATGCATAGTCATCGATGCATGCTCACAGAGAAAGATATTACAATAAGGGTGAGAAATACTCCCTGAGACCCTCTTGGGTCTAGCTCGGACATGATCCTCAATATAAGGGTCTAGACAACCTCACACTTAAGCTCAAACATGCTCATCAGCTTCAAATTTTGGGTACTCAGACTTCCCCTACTCTACAAAATAAAAACAACACAAAAATTGACATTAGAAAATTAATCAATAAATAAAAGATATGCAAGTTGGGTTGCCTCCCAACAAGCGTCTTATTTATAGTCGTCGCACGACTCTACTACTCTGCTCAGGCTGGGTGCTTTCTCTTCTTCTTTCTCCCATGAATTCTAGCCTTTTTGCACGCTCTCGGAAGGTCTTCTCTTTCATCTCTGGATCTTTTCTCAATCATCTTAACACGCTCAGCTGGAAATACCACCTCCTCTAACTCATTTGTCCCATTTGGATCACTATAATTCACATACGGACTATGCTCTATTTCCTTCGATTCTACCACACTAATCATGTACAAGTCCTCATAATGCTTAGGGAGCTTAAGTGCCATGTAGACATTAAAAGTGACCTCCTCATCGTCAACTCTCATTTTTAACTTCCCTGCCCTCACATCAATAATTACTCCACCAGTAGTCAAGAATGGTCGCCCCAAAATAATAGGCACTTCCTCATCTTCCTCGTAATCAAGAACAATAAAATCAACAGGAATGATAAACTTTCCCACTAGAACTAACACATCCTCAAGAATCCATTCTGGCATGACTAGTGACCTCTCTGCTAACTACAAAGTGATTGTAGTAGGTCTAAGCACCCCCAATACGAGTTGCTTGAACAAGGAGGATGGCATCAAATTTATACCAGCCCCTAAATCACACAGGGCTCTACCAACATCTTTTTTTCCAAGAGACAAAGGAATTATGAAGCTCCCAGGATCCTTCAACTTAGGAGGAAGTTTACTCTGTACTTTGGCACTACACTCTTCAGTAAGTGCAACTGTTTTGAAATATGCATGTCTTCGTTTGTTTGCCACAAAATCTATGAGATACCTTGCATACTTAGGCACTTCCTGCAAAATTTCCACCAAAGGCAAATTCACACTCACTTGGCTCAAAATATCTAAGAATTTCTTGTACTTAGCATCATCTTCTTGCTTCTGCTGTCTTTGTGGAAACAGAGATGGTGGCCTAGTCTTAATTACTAGCTCGGGTCCTTTATCATCTTTCTCATTGCCCTTAACTGGCTTGGGAACTAATTCTCCTTCAGGATGAGTTGCATCCTTCTTTTTCATTGGAACTTTTTCTAATGCTCTTCCATTTCTCAAGGTAACCGCATTGACTTGAGCTTTAGGATTGGGCTCAGTATCACTAGGAAGAGCCCCTACTGGTCTAGTGTTTTGGGCTCTAGCAAGTTGGCCCATGTGGTGCTCCAAATTTCGTAGTGTTGCAGCTTGAGCCTGCTGATCACCCATTATTTTTTTGATTGAAAGTTTGTTGACCTGCTATTAATTTTTTATTGAGGGTTTGTTGGTCGACCATCAATTTCTTCATCATCTCCTCAAGGCTAGCTTGTTTTTCAGCCTGAGGTGGTCTAGATTATTGTTGGGGGTACTTGAGGCCGGTATTGATTCTGATTGCCTTGATTTCCACCCCACAAGAAGTTTGGGTGATTCCTCCAGTTGGGATTGTAGGTGTCCCCATACTGATTTATTTGGCCTCGATTTTCATTACCTATAAAATATACAGACTCTGGATTTGCTGGGCATAAATTGCTCATGTGACCCTGTCCACATACTTCACAAAATATTTGAACTTGTTGCACTAGCTGAGCTTGTTGCTTGTTAATGATCATAGTCATCTGATTGACTTGGTTGGTCAGCGTAGAGACACGTGCTGACAATGCCGAGACAATATCTAATTCGAGAACCCCTTTTGATTTTTGTACCATGTTCCTACCCATCTCTCCGTGCTAATCCGGATTGCTCTTGGAGAATTTGTTCAATAATGAATAAATTTCATCAAATCTTTTCTCCAATACTTGACCTCCAGCTACAACATCTACTACAATTTTTGTTTGGGGATGGAGCCCCTCTATGAAAGTGTGAGGTAACACTTCATTCGTCCGATTGTGATGAGGACAGTCTATGAGTAGCCCCTTGAACCTTTCCCAAGCTGAGTATAAAGATTCTCCTGCTTTCTATTTGAAGGCAACTATTTCACTTCTGATCTTTGCATGTTTGCCTGAAGGGAAGAACCTTGCCAGAAATTTTCTTGCCAAATCATTCCATGATGTAAGGGAATTAGCTGGTTCTGTCTTTAGCCATAGCTTAGCTTCGCCCAACAGAGAGAATGGAAAAAGTGTGAGCCTCGCATAATCTGGAGTGACCCCGTTATTTATATAAGTATCACTAATCTCCAAAAAGTTCAGAATATATGTTGTGGATCCTCGTGCGGAAGACCCATAAACTGCCCGTTTGCGTGAAGTAGCTGGATCATGCTCTGTTTCAAATCAAAGTGCCCAGTGATTATGGGCTTCACTATGCTAGAGGTAACATTAGCAATGTTGGGCATTGCTACCTCCTAAATTAGTCATATGTTGCTCCTTTGCCATGTTCACAGGAAATTGAATGAGTGCTTGAATATTGTTTGTATCCCTTGCTTCCCTCAACCTCCTATGAAATGTTTTCTCAGGTTCGGGGTCAAAGCCGTTGAGTCTGTCCTGGCTTTTGACCCTACACATTCAATCAAAGTTTCTGAAATTAGAGCAACAATCAAGTAACGTTAGACTAGATGAAATAAACAATTAAAGCAAAAACTAGAAAGTAATTTATATTCAAGTCCCCGGCAATGGCGCCAAAAACTTGTTGCTCCCAAACGCACACGCAAGTATACGTGATCGACAAGTAATATAATGATAAGTTGAGTGTCGAACCCACAGAGACTTGTATAAACTACTCACTAAATCACTAAAATTGGTATTCAATCCAGCTAAAATCAAAGTCCAATAAGACGATTATATTATACTACAATTGTAAATAATAACTAAATTATCAAGTAACGAATTGATTGTTGTATATTCAGTAGAGACAAATATTCGAGGGTTGTGATCGATTCACTATTCGTATTGTGTTCTAGTTAACTTCTCCCCTTCATATAATTCACTCATGATTGCTAATTAATCGATAAATGCTCTCATAGCCTTCTCCCGAAGTACTACTCACCTATTCTCAATAGATTACCACCTATATTCCTATGAAATCAATCTATTAAGAACACATTAAGAATACGATATTTAATTAAGCATGGTGACTAGGTATATTCCTATCCTAACCACAAATCCGCTCCACCTAGGGCTAAGATCACGCTCTCTTCAATTCTTCTCCAATCTAAACACAGTTTTCCCAAGCATAGCATAGATAGTGAATAGAACCTAACTGCTGGCCAGACAATTAAGCAATTAAATACAGAATTGAAGAAACAACCATATATGAGTGAATTATAATCAAGGTCAAGTCAATATCAAACAACAATATTCATGGCTAAATCACAAACCCCAGAACAATGGGTATTTAGCCACTCATGATGTAATCAAACAATTGCATAAGTGTTGAATCAAATGAAATACTAGAAAAAAGATGAAGAAAATTGAGAATTCTCCGCTTCCTCACGATCTCGTGTGTATCTTTCCTCCAAAGTGGCGTCTCCCCATTCAAAAATAGGTTTAGTCTTGCTTTTATATGTGTTGGGTAGGTCTAGGGCCGAAATAACCTTGTCCCAGGCAAAATTGGATACGTTTCAAGTCATCGGCGCCCTGGCTAGCGCCAGGCGTCTTCCACGGCGCCCCATTATTTTTAGCTACTGTTTTGGCGCCACAGGTAGGGCTGGGCGCCATAGGATTCACAAGATTCCCGGTTTTATTCGTTTTGGCTCAAATCTTGCGCATTTCGATCCCAATTGCTCTCGATTGATTCCTACACATAAAAACACATCAAATTAACATAAATCAACACATTTCACATCCTAAATCCATGAAACAAAAGTAAAATATGAGGCGATATACATACAAATATATATGCTTTAAGCTAAACATCATGTACCAACCTCTACTTGGGATGACCTGCGATCAGGCCTCACATCCACGCCCACTTGCCTTGACTCAGCGCTAAACTTACGCTCCATGTATATATTATCTTTCAGACCCAAAAAAAAAAAGTAGTTACATTTTCATTTTGAATTGTTTCTCTTATGATTAAAAATATTTGATTTGGTCCAAACACTAAATGTAAATAAGTAATTTTTGTTAGCCTATTGGTAGGATTTGAAATGTCTGAAGTCTACAAAGTAAATCATATATTAAGTGCTTTAATGGCGACTTTTTTAATCCAGCTAATTTATTATCCCTTAATTACAAAAAGAAAATGAAATGGTAGAACTTATATTAATTATTTATCGATTTGGGCATGGGTGTTCTTACTTGGACTACTAGATCTATATATTTTTAAGTGCTTGGTATGGATATTCATCATGTTTTATTAGAAGTTAACCCTTTTCATTAATTTAAATAAATTTGAAATGCATTAACAATAACATAAGCAATATAATCTCACATGTGGGGTCAAGAAAAGATAGTGGGTACGTAGACCTACTCCTACCTAAGGAGGTAGATAGGCTATTTATGATAGACCCTCGGCTTAAGAAAACGTTCGTCTCAACCGTAACCTTAAGTAATATTCTAACTCCGCTTCTGCTAGTGTGAAGGTAAGTTAATTTACTGACAACCCCATAATGCATAAATTCTTGGATGGATTTAAATTATAAAATAATTTATAATTTAAAAGAGTTTGACACTACCAGTTCAGTTTTATCTGGAACTAATCGACCACTTATCAGGTTTTACGTTTTAAGTTTACATGATTGCTATATAAAAATTATTTCTAATTGACTTGATAATATAAAACATTAATTTATAATTCGTGTATATTAGTTAAACTCTTCTTCAATATATAATACCTTCTTTCTACTACAAATAGAGATGTTTAATTAATTTGCAAAACTATCCAGCGTTCTTTATTATTCACTGGGGATGATCATCTGCAAAGATTTCTATTACTATTGGAATTCCACCACCAACACAGTCATCACCTATTCAACTATGTTACCAAATTAGGTCCAAATTCTTTTAAAGTTAAATAGGCATGAATATTACTTTTATATAATGACAATGCAAAATTTTCTTCACAATATCAGTGTCTTTTAACCAATTGTAAAATGCATGTTACGTTATCTTTTAGTTTTAGATAACTTGATGACATAATAAATAATTTTTTAAACTGTCGGTGTATAACAGTCGAATACAGACATACAGTTGGTACTTTTATATTTTCCCTCCCGATATCAGTACTCGTATTGACCCAACTAAATCCTAATTTATGCCCAAAAATACAATTGGTACTGCTACTAAGCACATCTGCACATGTTCTTGACACCTGGCCCATTGACACTTGGTCCTTGGGAGAAATTCAAAAATAACCAGATTTACCACTTGTCGTTGAAAAATAGACAAGTTTCAAAAGTCATTGAAATTTAGCCACTTTAAATCTGAGCAAAAATACTGTTCAAAATCCGAAAAAATACGCCCGCAAATTTTACGGGAGTTCCAGCATAAGTATGCTTGAACTCCCGCAAAATTTACGGGAGTTCAAGCATAATCATGCTGGAACTCCCGCAAATTTTACGGGAGTTCCAGCAAGTATAATTGTCCAGTATAATATACTGGAGTTTGGAGCACTGGTGCTCCAGTCTCCCGCAAATTTTACAGGAGTTAGCAAAGTATACCGGTCCAGCATAATATGCTGGAGTTCGTACACAAATGCACCAGAACTCCCGTATATTATACTGGACCGGTCCCTGTTGCAGCAAAATAGTTGCTATTTTTCACTGACTTGGTAAACGCTGACTATTTTTCATTGACCAGTATAAAAACTGACTATACCATAATATTTTAACTTGGTCCTTTATGGGATAAGTTCTTTAATAGACATTAAGGGTTGTATTCCATTTATGCACATTCACATCCTTGTAATGATTCTAATGAGTCTGAAACTTGTGTCTTCTATGGGAGAAGAATACCTAGCCAGGCTTGCATCTTTTTATCATAAATTTCCTATCAAAAAGCAAAGCTACTTAGGTTAAAAGATTATAACTTTCAGTTTATTGCCTGAAAATCATAAATTTATATTTGACACGAAAAATAACTCAACTATGCTTATACATCATAGAAAATTAAATAATGTTGGAAAATACTAAATTCGATCCTACAAACACAAGTATGCTATCACTTTAGCGTGTCGCCTTATACACTACAAGAAATATGGGATACGACGACATTTAATTAGTGACACTGGGAAGAAGGTAATTTAGCGACATTTGTTAGAAAATGTGATAAGAATACCGACATTTGTTGAAAAATATCAAAAATATTTTTACATTTGATATAAATGTCATACTATTAGAAAAAGAACAACATTTAATTACTAACATTTATAATAAATGTCAAAAATATTTTTTTCTTCAACAAGAAAAAATAACTTTAAACATTTTAATGGGCCTTAAGCTTCTCTTATATTTACAAAATTCCAAAAAAAAAAGTTAAAAATAACATTCAAACCCTATTCCTCCACAACTCTTTAAGCCGCAACAGTCAAAAACTATGAAACTTCATTAGTTCATTTTAACGTCTTTCGTTCATTCCGATGTCAATCCACCGGTAAGATTTCCTTTCAGTAATATAAATCTCAATCTTTTGTATTTTGTTTCTTGGCTGCTTTTGACTGTTTGTTGATAGCCCATCTATAGTCTTGAGATTTCTTTTGATTGAACCTTTGATTCGTTTCAGACCTAGAAGGGCTGCCCGCCAGAACTAAGCTTCAGCAACTAGTGCTTTCAGAATCTGGATTCACAATCAGATTCTTCTACTCTTACTCGTGTTCAGTATGTTTGGCCTTTTCTTCTTGAGTGCAATGAGATTTGTGATATTTTGGTTTCTGAAATTCCTTTTTTTTTTGTCTTTCTTGTTGTTTATTTTCTTTTTCTTTTTGAAGGTGAATTTTTTTCAAAAGAGTCTGGTGACATTGCTATTACTTCATATGAGCTTAAATATTGTTATGACTTTTTCCCTTAATCATTAACTTTTTTCTAAAAATTTCAGATCTTGGATACACCAGATTCTATTAATGAGAAGGAATCCTGATTCGGCGAAACCATGAACACTTCATCAAAGAATATATGGAGGTTGAATCTTTGAATTATATTGGTGTATTTGGAAATTATAAGAGAAAAATAATGATTATGTAGTCGTGTGTTGAAGTAATTCATTGTTTTATTTGAATTGTATGTGGTGTAGACCCTTGAAACTTTTGAAATGAATAAAAACGTTTGTAGTATTGTGAAGATTAGCAATAGTTGATTCATCATTTTCTGCTATCTACTCCATACTCTACATAATACATAAAGGAACAAAAAGAAAATATTTTTCTTCATAATCATAAATATAAATAATAATTTGATATTAAAATAATATGTCAAAAACTAAAAACAAATTATCGACATTTCTATGTATGTCGCAAACAAGATAGGTTTAGAGCTCGATTTATTGGCATTTGATAAACGTCAAATAAATGTCACTAGATTTTTGCCGATACTAATTTAAATATCGTAAAATTAACGACATTGAAATTTCCGATATTTGACTTAAGTGTAAAATAAATATCGCTAAATGAATTTATGACATTTAATTGACTTATGGCGACATTTATATAATGTCGCCATATCCCATATTTCTTATAGTGAATTACGTACATGTGACACTACTGAAAAAAAATCTATCATTTCTCGATCCGCTATATATATGTTACATGTAGTAAAAATATCAGGAATCAGGGTGAGCCAAAAAATTACATTTTTATTGCTTAAATAACTAGTTACGATTAGCCCGGGCCCAATAGCTATAGTCAGATATTTTAGACTATAAATTTTAAAAGTCTTTCTCTTTTAAATTTCGTGTATAATCAAATATAATCATTATAAAATAAAGTATTACATACTTAGAGTATTATTTTGTGTCAGTGCAGGCTTCATGATAAATAAAATAAGGCTCTCTCTTTATGCGGCCATTTTAAGAGACCCATTTTTTTAGCAATAATAAATTTATAGGTTTCTTTTCGAAAAAGATATTAGACTTATAAATTTTGCTTTACAGAAGCGGATCCATTACAATTACGATTGAATTACCGAATGTAGAACTTATTACAAAGCGAAAACAACTTGAATATCTTCTGAAAATTGCAAAGAATTCTATTCATAAACCAACCATTATCTCCTAATGGAAAAGTGCGCATTTTTCCACATTCGTAATAATGCATTTATATTATATAAGTAGAATTTTAGGAGGACAAGCTAATAGTTCAAAAGTTCAAAAATTTTATCGGTAAAATATGAGATGTTAGATGACAAAATTTTTAAAAATTATTGTCTTAACCTTCTACATTCCTTAAAATATAGTAATCACTTTGATACTGTTAGTTTAGATTATTCTAAATTAAAAGTGTTAAAGAAAATAGTACAAGTAGAAAATAATACACTAATCGACATATTCATTCAAATAAAAGGACATAATTCTATTTTACAAACTTATATTTCTTATAAAATAATGTTAACAGTTCATGTAATAATTACCTCTGCGGAAAGAAGTTTTTTAAAATTAAAATTAATAAAATCTTATCAAAGATCAATAATTCTCAAGAAAATTAAAATAATTGGCTATATTATCATTTGAAAAAGAATTTTAGAAGATATCGATAATTTTAAAATTATTAATAATTTTGCATCTCAAAAGTCAGAATGATAGATTTTTGGGGAAAAATTATTTTTCATTTTTAAATTTAAGGTCTCCAAATAAATTTTAACTTTAGGCCATAAAATCCTTGAGCCCGCCCCTGCATCATGGCACAGTTACTCTAATTTCAATAATACCATTTTTTTAATTATAATTAACATAGTAACATTTACTTTATAATTTTTTGAAAGTGTAATTTCAAAATAATAACAATAGCTCAATGTGGATAAAGTTAAACGCAAATGTAACATTGATTTCTTGTTGGACTTTGTAAGAAATTAATTGGATCACAAAGGGATTAAAGCATAAAATAATGTCGTGATCAATTGATTTTCTTCTTGATAATCAAATACGTCAAGAAGAATATTCATATAATGATCGACTTTCATTGAGTTCAAATAATCCAAGGAGGTCTTCATCATCCTACGTTCGAGAGACACGCTTCTCCAGCCCTCGAATCACGGAGATAATCAGGAGAGAAGAATCAAGGGAGAAACAGAATTGTACTCGCATCATTTAATCAATAAAACTATATTTCTTCATATTTTTATTGTGGTTGCAATTTATTTTTGTATCACAAATAAATTTGTAAATTATATGTGATACAAAAATAAATTGCAATCACAAAATAAATATGAAGAAACATAATTTTATTGATAAAATGATGCGGTGTAGGCATACAAAATTTTACTTAAAATTAAATTCATAAAATAATTTGGACTATATTTTAAATTCAAGATATATTAGTCCAAATAAATATTATGGGCTAATATATAAATGAATTAATTATATAGTCCAATACATATGGGTTAAATAAATAAGTCTTATTCCATTGGGCTAGCCCATTTAATTGAGTTAAAGTGATGAACCCAATTCATTAGGCCCAAGATGTCACCTTCCTAGAGGCCCAATTTGGTGCCACGTGTCAAATGACGTAGCACGCCAAGTCAAACGGAAGAGCCAATAAGATCATGCCACATGTCAAAATGACAAGACATGCCAAGTCATACTAAAAGGCCAATGAAATCATGTCATGTGTCAAGTGATGTGGCAATCCCAGACAAATAAATGAGCCAATGAAATCATGACACGTGTCAAGTGATGTGGCAATCCAAGCCAAATAAATGAGCCAATGAGATCGTGCCACGTGTCAAGTGATATGGCAATCCAAGACAAATAAAATGAGCCAATTAAATCATGCCAAGTGTCTAGATGGTATTGGTCAGTTCAAACGGACCAATCAAATCGCAGAGCCACACCACCCCCTACAATTATAAATAGAGGTCTTCATAAAGCTAGAAGACACCAGAAGTTATAACAAGAAGCAAGAAAGAGCTCGTGGATCAAACGCTGCAAATTCCTCCACAAGTTTCAAGCTTCAAGTTCAAGTTCAAGAAATCAAGTTCAAGCTCAAGAACGAAGAACAAATCAAGTTCAAGCTCAAGAACGAAGACCAAATCAAGTTCAAGCTCAAGAACAAGATCATCGTTCGTGGCAACAAACATAGATTCAAGATCAAGCTCCAAGGCCCTTGAATTTATTACCATTGAAAGGAAGAATCAGAGGATTCATAGACATTGTACACTCAAATATTCAAAATCAAATATTACGACTGTTGCAATATTTTTCGGTATTGATTTTAATTTTCTCGTCCGCAAATTTATTGTCTACAAATTCTGGCACGCCCAGTGGGACCAGTTCTGCCCTTCATCTCTTCCTCCTCCAAATCGAAAATTACAAGTTTCAAGATTATCTGTTGTGATGGTCGTGTACTTCAAGTCTCGTCTTCAAGTTTGAGCAAGCTTACACCTCGACAAACTCTGAAGTAGGGGGCATTTGTAGACACTGAAGTTTTAACAGATCAAGATAAATCTCTATGTAGGCATCGAACAAATACTCACAAGTCTGGGGAAGAAACCTTCTCCCTTTGTCATACGTTCCTGTAAGCTCTTCAGCATTTGGCACAACTTCCTCATAAGGAGATCCTATTATAGGCAAACCACCTATCTTATACAAATCCCAAAGTGATATGGATAGTTCTCCAGCAGAGGTAAGCAATGTGTTGGTAACAGGGCACCATGCCTCACAGAAAGCCTGCATAATATCCGTATTACGATCATATGTGAAGAGTGAAGCATATACGGTGTCATAAACTCTTGCACCCTCCAATGACAAGCGACACCTACTTAAGACGTCTTCTGCCCATTTCCAGTAGCCAGGAACGTAATGAAATTCACCGCCGAACGGCAAATCATTTCCCCAGTGAGTTTCCTTGTTAATAATTCGACGCCCTAGGCATGGTAAGGTACTCGCGACATTCCAAGCATGGTGAGTAGTAGTGCAAAACATCCATATTTTTGGAGGACGGCTATTGTATTGAAGCGTCCAGTTTGCCAAATAAGGTGGGTCCCTCAAAGGTACCCATGAAGCTGCAGCATATTGGCCGATTAGTGACCTATCAACTGGTAACCTTGTCCCATCCTTGCTTCCCTTATGGTCCAAAATAACAAGGCATTGCGACTTAGAGGAAGAATTTCTTGAGTCTTTGAAGTAAACCATGTTTAGACTGCAAAAAAGAGAAAAGTGTTTATTAGCACTTAACTTAGAAATGCGATATTCATGGACTTAAATTCATAATATAATGTGTCATGTCTCAAGACTAATCCTACCAAGCATGGAAAAGGCAAAGTTTTGGCTTAGACGGTGTAATGGTCTATGCCTTAGATAAAATGAAGTTAAATCTTCAAACAAGATGAAGTCATTAGCTTAGACGGTGTAATGGTCTTCGCTTCAGACAAAATAAATCTTTGGCTTAGACGGTGTAATGGTCTATGCCTTAGATAAAATGAAGTTAAATCTTCAAACAAGATGAAGTCATTAGCTTAGACGGTGTAATGGTCTTCGCTTCAGACAAAATAAATCTTTGGCCCAGACGGTGTAATGGTCTATGCCTTAGATAAAATGAAGTTAAATCTTAAAACAAGATGAAGTCATTAGCTTAGACGGTGTAATGGTCTTCGCTTCAGACAAAATAAATGTTTGGCTTAGACGGTGTAATGGTCTATGCCTTAGATAAATGAAGTTAAATCTTCAAACAAGATGAAGTCATTAGCTCATACGGTGTAATGGTCTTTGCTTTAGACAAAATAAATCTTTGGCTTAGACGGTGTAATAGTCTATGCCTTAGATAAAATGAAGTTAAATCTTCAAACAAGATGAAGCCATTAGCTCAGACGGTGTAATGGTCTTTGCTTTAGACAAAATAAATCTTTGGCTTAGAGGGTGTAATGGTCTATGCCTTAGATAAAATGAAGTTAGATCTTAAAACAAGATGAAGTCATTAGCTTAGTCAGTGTAATAGTCTTTGCTTCAGACAAAATAAATCTTTGGCTTAGACGGTGTGATGTTCTTTGCTTAAGATAAAATAAATCTTTGGCTTAGACGGTTAACGGTTAATGAGTACTCGTCCCTTCATACCCCAAGATTATCTTCTTCATGCATGGATCATCTTGTTCAAGAGCATATTTTTCTCGCTTTACCTACAATAAAAAAAGCAACAAAACAAGAAAAGCACAAGAAAAAAAGAAAAAAATTACCTCTAAGTCGTCAAAAGCAAACTCAAAGCAATTTGCAAACGCTGAAATTGGTACTACTGTAACAAGGACGTACGGTATTTATAGCTTATGAAAGGTTGCGTCGAAAATCTTCTTCCGATGTGGGATAAATTGTAATACGGTAGTAACAATTTGTTTCTAATAAGGAAAGGATATCAGGCATGCTTGGTTGTCTCCTAAGATGATTGAGCAACGTCGGTGATAGTGTCCTAATTAGAGACGGTAAAGGGCAGTGGTG
This sequence comes from Nicotiana glauca, assembly GCA_026770625.1. Taxonomy (NCBI): domain Eukaryota; kingdom Viridiplantae; phylum Streptophyta; class Magnoliopsida; order Solanales; family Solanaceae; genus Nicotiana; species Nicotiana glauca. The sequence goes on along the minus strand of MU688604.1, from coordinate 30,590 downwards.
AATTGCAAATCTCAAAAGCCTACTTGAATTAGAAATGCCGTAAGTTAATAGTCATGCAATTTTGGCTCTTTCAAATTTGAAATACAAGAGATTATTAAACCAAATAATGGTAAATAATATATTTGGGCGAAGGAACGCTTGTGTTGCTTACATGTAATCTCCAAAGAAATGCTTAGTTGAAACTTGCCGATTTAATACTTCAACCCTTGCCTAAGTTTTAATAAAATTATTCTGACAAGTCTTGAAGTAGGGGGTATTTGTAGGCATATAAATTTTGCTTAAATTAAATCCATAAAATAATTTGGACTATATTTTAAATTCAAGATATATTAGTTCAAACAAATTTATTGGGTTAATATAAATGAATTAATTATATAGGTCCAATATAAATGGATTAAATAAATAAGTCTTAATCCATTGGGCTAGCCCATTAAATTAGGCTAAAGTGATGAGCACACTTCATTAAGCCCAAGATGACATCTTCCTAGAGGCCCAGTTTGGTGCCACGTGTTAAATGACATGGCACGCCAAGTTAAACAGAAGAGCCAATAGGATCATGCCACGTGTCAAAATGACAAGGCATGCCCAACCACACTAAAAGGCCAATGAAACCGCGCCACGTGTGCAAGTGACATGTCCTGGCCAATCAAATGCGGTCATGTCACACTTCAATTTGATTGGTCGGAAAAAGTTTGTTCTTATCACAACTCTTCCCTTCCACAACTATAAATAGGGGTCTTCATAACTCAGAAAAGACACCTGAAGTTATAACAAGAAGCAAGAAAGAGCTCGTGGATCAAACGCTGCAAATTCCTCCACAAGTTTCAAGCTTCAAATTCAAGTTCAAGCTCAAGAACGAAGAACAAATCAAGTTCAAGCTCAAGAACGAAGACCAAATCAAGTTCAAGTCCAAGCTATCAAGTTCAAGCTCAAGAACAAGATCATCGTTCGTGGCAACAAACATAGATTCAAGATCAAGCTCCAAGACCCTTGAATTTATTACCATTGAAAGGAAGAATCAGAGGATTCATAGAGATTGTACACTCAAATATTCAAAATCAAATGTTACGATTGTTGCAATATTTTTCGGTCTTGATTTTAATTTTTTCGTCCACAAATTTATTGTCTACAAATTCTGGGTAAATCCTAAATTCAAGACAACTCTTGAAATATTAGAAGTTTATCTTTATCTGTTAAAACTTCAGTGTCTACAGCTAAATTTGATTTATCTTTTTAGTATATTATTAATTTCAAATCATGTATGCAGGCACGGAGCAAAAGTTTCAAAATGCTGCGGACGAAGCGTTTGGATTAGTACTTGTACTTTTCTCAATTATTGCCTGTTTGAGCTGGATAGTTTTTAATTTTTCAAAATGTTATTCTTATTGTTAGAGCTCTAAACAATATATTAGTTCACTCTAAGTACATAAAAAAAATTAAATTCTAGTATAAAGTACCAAATAAGACTGCAATAGTTTACTTTTATTTATAGAGAGTTGGTTAATTGGTGACGCATGACATGATTCATCAAAAGGGAAGTGGAGCCCACTTTTGAGTACATATGAAATGATATTCACCACTGGGCAAGTTGGATTTTTTCTATTCCCAAAATACAGTTGCTACCCCAAGCTCCTCTCTTTATTTCCTTCTATAATGTAAAATAATAATAATAATAATAAAATAATATCACATGGATATTATATTAGGTGAATTGTTAACAAGGCTATACTTGCATGGCAATTTTATACATGTGACAACCTAACTATTTGCGTTTTAATTTTCAAGATCCAATTTATCATTTTTTTTTTGTTTCTTTTGTTTGTTTTATTTGTGTGATTATATATATGCATAATTGAATTATTTTTCTGTTACAAAATTACTTTTACGACTTCGATACAATAAATTGCGATCTTACTTTATCTTTACACTATATTCATTTTTATCTCAGTGCAGCCTGTCTACTGGGGCACCATATCCATGATAAACGCAGAAAGAAGACTTTAGCAAACGCTTTACTTAAACTTTATGTTACTCTCACATTCATGCATTCCACTATTCAATTTCCCCACCATTTACCGTCACCTAATTGGCTCAAACTTAAGCTTCGTAGGCTCGTACAACAGATCCTCGAAAACCGGGCCGTGGCCGATACAACCACCTAATGTGGCCTAATATAACGATCGAACAATGGCGCAAAAGATCTCAAGGATTCGAAATTGATCAAGACCTAGCTATGAAAATCACTTCAGATCGCAAGTTTTACCCTATTTTTTAAGAACATTGTCAAGCTCCATGTTACAGTGATGAACATTATATGCCAAAGTCTCCTCCCTCGGGTTTCGTCGACACCCGACCTAGATACAATGGTGACCATGACCATGATGGGAATGAGAAGTTCCCAAGGCATCCAGCTGGTCATTCACTATCTTTGTAATCAATGCTTGTTGTACTTTGATGGGATTCCCCTCCTGTATAAAGGGGATCCTTGTCACTTTGTAAAGGCTCTATTGCTTCAGCTGCTCCATATGAAATATAGAAGAACATTCTCTTTGCTCTGTAAGATACTCTCTTGATATTATTGCTCTCATTTATTACCTTCATATTAGTTCTTCATTTATTGCTTATCATTGACCATAAAGAGCCTTGGTTGATTATTTTATTACTGTTAAGCCCTAACCCGATTACCCTCGATACCTCGTAGCCGAGCTCTGGGATCGACCTCGAGGCCTTGAATCGACAAGCCCGAGGCCCCAATCGAGTAACCAGATTATCGGTTTGGTTATAGCTCTCTCCTTAGCTTCATTTTGTCTCTAAGTCTCATCTATCTAGCATCAACTGCTTAACAACTAACATAAAAATTAATCACGTACTTTTAAAATTTCATCAACAAATTTAATTGTTATTACCATTTTCACGGTAAACTATTTTATATCCTCAAATGAATTCTAACATGACAATTACTTGGGTTGATTGGTCAAGAGGTTGCCCTCATCCTAGGAAATTTGGAGGGCATGATATTACGGATAAGTTTTTGAATCAAATTCGATTTGGGACAGTATGTTTGTATAAGGGGAATATTCGTACAAATATTTGCTATCTCTTTGCTAGGAAATTTATGCCGGATTGATTGCAGCCCTTGTTGCTGGTTGCGCTCGTGGTGCTCGGATTTATCCTTAAGATATATTGATAGTGTAACGCTGTCGATATATATAAGTTATATTCAAAAAGAAGAAAGCACAATTAATTTGTCAACTCTGTTATTTTTTTATACTATATATGTTAAAGGATATCTTTTCTTATGGAGTATATATTTTCAGTTGACCCTCGAGAATCCCAACTGTGTGGCTTGTTTATTTTGTTTATTGTTTTCTTGAACAAATTGTGTGGGTCGTGGTGGTCTGACAAATTATACATTGTATTCATAAGTACGATTTATTCAGTTAGACTTGTTTATTTAGAACATTATTCTCTAATCATTTTTTTCATGTTAAATATATTAGATTTTTATTGTGAAAAGAACACTCTCAACAGCTCGCCGAGGGCTGACAGCTATCTATATTTGTCACACTCTTCAAAATTTTCATTTGATATCTAACCGATGTATGAAGAGAGTAGAGTAGTATTTCTGGACACTTTTAAGTTCACAATCAGACTTACTTTGTTGACAATGACTCAAGAGCTTCTACTACACAATTGCATATTCTGTGTCGTCTCTAAGTAATACATTTATGGGAATTGATCACAGCAGCAAATTACAAGCTTTCTATATCAAAATGACATTTGGAAAGGATAAGTGGCGGAGCCAGGAATTATACAAAGGGGTGTCAAAATAAAAAAAATGGCTGCTATCGGTAATGGAACTTGCAACCTTGTGTAAATTTTGACACCCCTTGACTATTACACTAAGAGTTTGTCTTGTGTCAAGGGGTGTCAACCCCTTGTATATATTCAATTTTTTTTAAAATACCTATTTACGCAGTGTTATTTTTCGGCGAATGGGTGTCGGTTGACACCCCTCGGGACAAGGTGGCTCCGCCCCTGGAAAGGATGCAGAATACATTTTTCTTTCAGAACTTCATCTCTAGAACGATACGGATTCAATTATTTACAACTATAATCAAACTCAACATAATGTTTGGAGTTGGAGCTGATCCATTAGAATATTATGTTCCTTCTAACATGGTGACCAATAGCAAGAACGATTGTGTCTCAATCTCAAGCAAGTTGGGGTTGCTATATGAATTCTCAGTATTTACGTCGCTCCATTTAAGCTCACCTTATCCAGCATTTTATAAAATAAAACATAAAATAACGGGATTTATAGTTTAACCAAAAAATATGAATTTCGAACAAAGCTGCTGAAGAACTCGGGTTACTGATAATCAAATAAAAAAAAGAATAATTGATATAAACAATAGCAGGATAGAAAGCGAAGTAAACCAGTGTATTCCAATAGTATTTCATGTCCTTTAAAATGTTTGTTCATCACCTTTTATAGCTATTTCTAAGTAATACGTTTCTTTCCTCCCATAATGGAGTTATTATGGGTAATTAGTGACATTTAATGTAATATTATAATTGGCAATCATAACTGTTCAGTGCAGATTCTATAACGTTTCCCGTAATTAATGCTCATTAGCTACCAAGAATACGTATCTATCCTTTTTTGCTATCTAGGTTCATTCCTCCGATGCTTTTCCAAATTATCAAGAGGTCCGAGCACCCATTCCTTCTGGTTTTCTTGGATCTTTGCTCGTGTCTGTTAAAGCTTGTGACTCTTTAACTATTCTCTGCCAACTGTCATTCTTTTACTGACCCACGTCTCATGACATATCATCACATAATTAATTCAATATACGAACTTGATGTTTTCCAATATAGATAATCCCCCCACTTGCCATTTATTCAATAATAGAATATTTGGAAAGTGGATCTTTATTAAAGCGAGAATTTTTGCCGCCATTATACCTTTTCCAGAACTGACGCTTCATATTTCACTTCCATTTAATGCTTGTGACACGTGGCATCTTCTAATAGGATCTGCAATTCTTCAGCGTCTTTTAGGGCTTTATTGCGGCTTCATCAATTACGAAGTGACAGTTTTCATCATGACGTTTCCATCATTATACCTTTTTCTTGACGATTGCTTCTGAGTTTAAATATAGCTTTGTCTTTCTCAAAAAAAGTTACCTATCTTAGAATATTCATTATTGTTTTCTTCCTCGTACAACCATGTCTTCTTCAAACCCTAATCCTCGAAGAGTCTCCATTGTTGATGAACTTTCCCTTGCTCCTATTAGAAGCAGAAGAAGAGGAAGATTACGCAGTTTAGGGTCTTCATCCACACGAGGTGTTTCTTTACCTCCAACGAGTTCCACCCCTCCTTCTAGAACTAAGGGTTCTCTTTCACATAGATCTTCTTCTAGGAATAAAGACTCTAGTGAATCAGTTCGTGAACCTTTAGTCGATGAAATTATCCCTTCTGAACTATCTTTTTACTCTGATAGAGAATCAATTAGGAATCAAGTTTCTTCAATGTCTTCTTTGGATCGTGCTGATGTTTACCCTTCTCAGATTACCGAAGGTTTAATCTCTGTTGTCCGTAGTGATTGCTATTGGAGACCTGACTTTTCTATCATAATTCCTAATGCAGATCAAAGAAATACATCTTACATGACCGGATTTTCTTTTGTGTATTCATATCCCTTTACACTGAATTTTAAACCCCCCATTGATCTTGTTATCAATGAGTTCTGCCGTTTTCTCAACGTTTGTCAAGGACAAATTGGCCCCATTGTGTAGAGGGTTGTTGCTTGTCTAAGGCACTTAGCAAGGTTGGCTAATTTGCCTTTTACTTTCTTTCATTTGATCCACCTCTACTCCCCTAAGATTTTCCGACATGGGATCTTTACTTTAGTGGTGAGGAGTAAGAGAGTGCTAGTTAGCCCTGAGGATGACAAGGATCGTGGCTGGTATGCCAGATTTTTTGCTTCTCCTACTGTACGTTTAGTAGGTGAAGAAAATGTACCATTACCTGAAAAGTGAAATTTTGCACGTAAGTTTTAATTTTGCAACTTTCTTTCTTTTTTTCTTTTGAAGGGGTTTATTTTTCCCGTTGTTGTTTAACTTTCTCTTTTTTCAGCAACCATGGGAACTGTTGACGAGATTCCGAATTTACGTGGTTGGGTAAAAAGTTATTGACTGTTGCGCCTATGGAAGGCAGATCTTGGAAAAACCTTTCACATAGGTTTGGTTGGAAGGCTAAACTCATGGTAAATACTTTACCCTCTTTTGTTATATATTTGTTCATCTTTCCTTTAGAATTTATTTGACCCTTCTTTTTATTAGGGTTCCCCATAAGTGGGGTAAGTGCTGATGCAATCGCGGCTTCTAGAGTTTATTTGGAAAGAGCTTAAGAGATAATCTTGAATCCTTCATCGAAAAGGAAGGCTGATGCGACCCAGGATTCTGAGGAGGAAGAGGAACAGGATGGTAGTTCCTTAGTTAAAAGGACGTGGGCCAGAAGGCGCATCTTTTCAGACGATGAAGCGACTCCTCACCGTTCTATTTCCGTGACCGAGCCTGTTGGTGCCACCTTGGTGATTTCTGACGATGATACTCCTGCGGCAGCTCGTGACTCCGATGAACAATTTTTTTCCCGTGGGTTTGATAATGAGAATTTGGATTTGGTTTCTGATGAAGTACCCATTGCCTCTTTTACCATGTCTGTCCCTGTGGTGCATTCTTTGCTAGTTGTTACTATTACTATTTCTGCTCCGCCCCAAGCTGTTATGACTTCTTCTACAGTCCCACTACTACCATTCCTCATATTAAGGTTGGTTCTTTAAGTGGAAGTGGAGGGATAAAGTAGATTACCATTGAGGTCCCTGCCGATAGTAATCTTTTGAAAAAATCAGGTCGTGCTGATGTATGGTTAAAACCCTTTATTGGTCCAATCGAAAAGTCCAAGCTAGAAAGTCATAGTTCTTTTACTTGGATGAATGATATACTGCAATCTTCACTGAAAGTATTCACTTCTTTTTATGCTTTATTCCATTCTCCTTTTACTAAGGTTCTTACCCCTTTCTTCTTTTTTAGATCAATCTCATTAGTATAGAGATGATGAAGAGGGTTCTCATACGGAGCAGTTAATGCATGACTATCAAATTGAAGCAGACAATTGGAAAGAACAGTATGAAACTCTTCAGCTGGAGATGGAAGTGTTATAAGAAAGTAAGAGTACCTTAGAGCATTAGTTGAAGGTCTTGATTTCAGAGTTAGCGGTTGAAAAAGCTTCTTCCAATCAGGCTGACAAGGATAAAAATCTCCTTGAGGCATTATTTTCCGAGCAACTCTTCAAAGTCAGTGAAGAGATTAGAGGATTGAAGGCCTTGATGAACAAAAAAGAAGTTTATGCAGGTGATCTTGTTCAGACACTCACCCAGACCCAAAAAGATCTTCGTGTGTCTTCTAATAAGGTCAGTTTTTTGGAAAGTTCACTTGCCCATTCGCGATCTTCTTTTGATGCTTCTTTGGCCGAGAAGGAAGAGCTTAAGAATGAAATTGACCAATGGGAAAGAGATTACGAGGCTCTTAAGGACAAAACTGCTATTGAAGTGAGTTAGGCTATTTTAAACACACGGTATGATACCTTTGTGGAGGCTAGCCAAAAAGGGTTTTAATTTGAATGTTGTGTTAGCTAGGATGAAGCAAACCATTGAGAAAACTCATCAAGATCAAAGTTTTCCTTCTCCCATGGCTGATACTCCTGAGTATGCTGAAGCTAATGTGGATGCGGTGAACATCCCAGCTCCTTCAATTCAAATTGAGCCTTCTGTTAATGATGATGCTATTTTAGACTCTTCTTCCGCACCGCAGTAAAAGTTTATGAAGTTTAACTCCTTATTTTTCTTTTTTATTTGTGGAATTTGTGGTTTTACCCCTAGTCCCATTTAGGGTTTAAGATTTTGGAAATGAAAAGTCCCCGGGTCTTTTCGGGGCATTTTGTAAAAATGACAATCAGTTTATGACTAAGTTCATACTTAGTTCTAAACTTAATATTATAAAGTTTTCGTTTCAACTTAATTATTTTGAGCTTCTATATTCCTCTTTTTGCCTTGTTTTTTATATATATAAGTCCAAGGTCTTCCCTTTTTAATTCGTGGGTTTCTATCTTACCCTTTTTGCATTTTAAAAAAAATACTTTATTAACTTCATGGATCTCTAAATCGAACATGAATTGATAAAAGAGGACCCTTTTATGTTCGACACTCAATGAAGAAGACGTCTCATCTTCATACCGGTGTATATATACAAAAAAAGAAATAGGAACATACATGTTTCTTGAAATAACTTTCATAAAATTTTCATTTTAACTTTGTCAAGTTTAAATAACATCTTACATATATTTAAAAATCTTCTTTACTTTTCTGTAACTGTTTTCTTTACAACAGATTTGCAAAAAATAAAATACAAGGTTTCCTTTATGACCCATGGCTAAATGTTGTCTTTAACCTAAACATCGTATGATTTTGGAATCTGTATGAAGGTTTTTTGGTTGTCTTGTCTCATTGGCTCGTGACTTTGCTCTGAACTTGGTATTTGATGAGTTAGAATTTTGAGCTTGACTTGAACTTTAGTTGTTTGTTTCAGTCTTCTTCGCCTTCTTTATACATATATCATATGTATATTATATAGTCCCCCAAGTGTTTGAGATTTGAAGTATGAAATCTCGAGCACTTGATTATTCCTTCCATGCAGTCCTTTTCCTGAAAAGGGAAAACATACGGGACTTAGAGATATGATTTTAGATGAAGACTTCTTAACCCCTTTAAATTTCCATCAGAATAGTTGTAACGCTAGACCGGGAATTATGTTCTTTCCGCATGTCTCTCAGGTCGTAATTCATCATTTAGTGTGGGCTAGCTTTTTGCCTATCATCTAAAATCGTTAATAAAATTTTAATAATTAAAAAATAAAAATTATTAATGGGGATACCTGCCCGTGGGTATTTCTTTTCCTTAGAAATAGTATCTCTTCAGATGAACAACATTCCAATTTGAAGGTAGAATCTTGCCATCCAATGTTTCAAGCTCGTATTCTCCTTTCCTGCGATACCATGAATCTTATAAGGTCCTTGCCAAGTTGGACTTAACTTTCCTTTATTAGATGCCCTCGTGAATTGAAAAATTTTCTTGAGTACGAAGTCCCCAATCTTGACGTATCTGAGACGAGCTTTCCGATTGTAGTATCGCTCCATAACTTATTTTTGTGCTGACATCCTTATTAATGTGGCTTCCCTCCTTTCTTCAAGTAAATCCAGGCTTACCCGTATCTCTTCTTTGTTTGATTCCTCGGTATCTTGTGTCTATATCGTACTTGGTTCCCCTATCTCGACTGGAATTAAAGCTTTAGCTTCATATACAAGTGAAAACGGTGTTTCCCCCATACTTGTTTTTGTTGTTGTTCGATAAGCCCACAAGACCCCAGGTAATACCTCTGGCCAGTTGCCTTTAGATTCCTCCAATATTTTCTTCAAGTTGTTGATAATGACTTTATTCGTTGATTCAGCTTGCTCATTAACATTGAGGTAATCCCTTTAATTTGCCAACTTTGAAAAAATTATGTGATTTTCATGCCTATAAATTGCGGGCCATTATCACATACAATTTCCTTTGGTACCCCGAATCGGTATATGATGTTTCGCTAGATGAAATCCCTAACCTCTTTGTCTCGTAACTATTTAAAAGCTCCTGCTTCCACCCACTTAGTAAAATAATCAGTGAGTACTAATAAAAATCTTACCTTGCCATTGGCTTGCGGTAATGGACCTCCTATATCTATCCCCCACTTCATAAAAGGCCATGGTGCAATGACCGGATGTAATAACTCAGCAGGTCGATGCATGTCGTTACTGTATCTTTGACACTTATCACATTTTGTCACAAAATTTTCCGCATCTTTTTCCATTTTTTGGCAAATAATAGCCTTCTCTAATCATGGTTTTCACCAACGATCTTTCTCCTGCGTGATTTCCACAATGTCCCTCATGTATTTCTCTCATCACATACTCTGTTTGAGAAGGCCCAAGGCATCTTGCTAATGGACCACCGAAAATTTTACGATAAAGATTGCTTTGCTTTAAACAATATCGAGCAGCTTTTTTGCGAAGTGCTTGAGCCTTTTTCTTATCTTCAGGAAAATTTTATACTGCAAAAAATTGACAATCTCATTTCGCCAATCCCAAGTTAGATTATTGAAATTTACCTCGTTTTTGTCTTGATCAAGTACTGAATGAAATAAATGAATCATAGAAGCATTTTCGTCATTTGTTACTTCTGCAGCAGACGCGAGATTCGCTAAGGCATCTGCCTCGGCATTTTCCTCTCTTGGTATCTGCACGACTTTCAAAGTTTGAAATTGCATGACTAAATCTCGAGACCTTTCAAGGTATTGTTGCATCCTTGTTTCTTTGGCTATAAAAGTCCCCAACATTTGATTAACTATGAGCTGTGAATCGCTTTTGATTACGATATGTTCTATACCAAGCTCACCTGCCAATTCAAAAGCTACAATCACATCCTCATATTCTGCCTCATTGTTAGTAATAGGGTGACATTTTATAGCTTGTCGTATGGTTTCTCCCGTGGGTGGTACCAAAACAATGCCTAGGCCTGGACCTTTTGCATTCGATGAACCATCAGTAAATAAGGTCCAAGTACCTGGATTAGACCCGTTAAGTACTTGCAATTCTTTTTCTGCTTATAGTTTTATCCTCTGACTAAAATCTGCCAAACAATCCGCTAAAACTTGTGACTTTATTGCAGTTCTAGGTTGATAAGTAATATTGTATTCACTCAGTTCTATGGCCTACTTGGCTAATCTACCTGATAACTCTTATTTATGTAATATATTATGTAAGGGGTAGGCAGTTACTACAAAAATGGGATGACATTGAAAATAATATCTTAAATTCCTAAATGCCATAATTAACGCAAGTGCAAGTTTTTCTAGATGAGGATATCGAGTCTCAGCATCTAATAATGACTTGCTAACATAATAAATCCAAGATTTTTTACCTTTGTTATCTCGAACTAACATCGCACTTACCGCCACTTCTAAAACAGCAAGGTAGATGAGTAATTTTTCCCTATCTTTTGGTTTTGCGAGTAACAATTGATTTGACAAATATACTTTAAAATTTTTAAGCTCATATTGATATTCTTCAGTCCATTCAAATTGATTGCTTTTTAGGGTTGAAAAGAACCTGAAGCATTTTTCTGATGATTAGGAAATAAACCTTCCCAAAGCAGCTATTCTTCCTGTCAATCTCTGTACTTCTTTTTTACTCATCAGTATATCTAGAATTTCCTCAATAGCTTTGATCTGCGTGAGATTTACTTCAATGCCACGGTTATAAACAAGAAATCCTAATAACTTACCTGACGAAACTCCAAATGCACATTTCTCATGATTTAATTTCATGTTAAATTTACGAAGAATCTGAAATGTATCAGACAGGTATTAAATATGATCCCCTGCTTGTTGTGACTTGACCAGCATATCATCTATATAAACTTCCTTTGTTTTCCCTAGATGTTCTTGAAATATTTTTGTCACTAGCCTTTGATATATGACTCCAGCATTTTTGAGACCAAATGGCATTACTCTGTAACAGTAAGTCCCCCTATCTGTTATAAATGAAGTTTTTTTCTCATCTATAGGATCCTTTTTTATCTGATTATACCCTCAATATGCATCTAAAAACATAACAATTCATGCCTTGCAGTAGCATCGATTAGTTGATTTATATATGGTAATGAAAAAGAGTCTTTCTAACAAGCTTTATTTAAATCAGTGTAATCCACACAAACTCGCCACTTACCATTGTTTTCGATAATAATACAGTATTAGATAACCAATTTGGATATTTTACCTCACGGATGGACCCAATTTTTAAAAGTTTTTTCACCTCGTCTTGAATCACCTGATTTTTGAAAGGTCCTTGCTTTCTTTTCTTTTGTTTGACAGGTGAGTACAATGGATATTCATTTAATTTGTGGGTCATCACTTCCGGAGGTATGCCTGTCATATCAAAATGGGACCAAGCAAAACAATCTACGTTAGTTTTTAAAAATTCAGTCAACTTACATTTCATTTCTTGACTTAAGTTGGTCCCGATATAGACTTTCCTCTCAGGCCAAGATGAAAATAGTATTACAGTTTCCAATTCCTCAATTGTTGTTTTGCTATTTTCATTTTCCTCTGGTTCTTGGATGGTATCAGGCCTCGAGTCTACATCTGTTCGCCCGTGCTTAGTTGAGGCTTGTGTTGCAGCATCCTCAACTGAATTATGTTATTGCTATTTTTTTTCGCTTTTTGCACTTGAATCCGCTACAGAATAAATGCTCCTAGACACTTGTTGATCACCACAGATTTGATGTATTCCCCATTATGAAGGGAATTTAATAACTTGATGCAAAGTCAACGGAACAACTTCCATCTCATGAATCCGTGGTCTACCAAGAATTATGTTATAAGCCATATCCATTTCTACCACTTGAAATTTGGTATCTTTAACTACTCCTTCAGCGAATGTGGTAAGTGTTATCCTGCCTTTTGTTATGAAGCTCAAGTTGTCAAAACCGGATAATGTTTGAGCCTTGGGTATCAACCTATCATCATCTTACATCTCATTTACCACTCTTAATATAATGATATTCACGGAATTACCTGGATCAATCAAAACTCATTTCACATTAGTGTCATGTACATGTAAAGATATTACCAGTGCATCACTATGTGGGGTTAGCATGCCATCCACGTTTTCATCATCGAATATAATACTATCTTCTTCCAAACCTTGCCGAACTCGCTTCCCGTGTGTGACCATTATTTTTGTCACCTTCCTCGCCGTTGTTACTCCATGATCTCTTTTCCTCCACTTATGACATTAACCGTTCTTCTCGGTGAAGGGGGTTTTGGAGGCTCCTGTCTATTTTTCATATATGCCCGCTTTCCTTTTTCACTAAATAATTTAATTAAATACCCTTGTTTCAACAAATGTTCTATTTCACCTTAGTAATCTACAATCCACCATTTTGTGACCGTGATCATTGTGAAACTCGCACAAAAAATCAGGATTTCGCCTGTTCGGGTTCGATTTCATTTCCTTTGGCCAGCATACTGTCACGACCCCAGTTCACCCCCCCCCCCCATGAATATGTCGTGATGGCACCTAGTCCCTATGACTAGGTAAGCCTAACAATGTGAAAGAAAAACCATAATTTCGAAAGAAATAAATAAAATAGATCTGGTAAAAATAAACAGTGTTTAAGGTGCCGCTCGGCACATACCACAACAATTCTCGAAGCTAACAAACTCCCAAAACCCGAAAACTCACAAATCACAAGCTAAGGGATACACAAGAGGCTCTGGCTCAAGAATATCTACAAAAAGAGAAATACTGGGAGAACTATACTTATTACAAAAAAACTGGAAAGAGACTCCTCGGTCTGCGGTCGTAGCAGATATACCTTGAAGTCTCTACCGATACGCCTTCTTCCAAGACTGACAGAACTGAACGGGAGTACCTGTATCTGCACAACAAAAATGTGCAGAAGAGTAGCATGAGCACACCATGGCAATGCCCAGTAAGTATCAAGACTAATCTCGGTAGAGTAGTGATGAGGGACAGTCAAGGCACCTACCGGTCAATAAACAGTATAATCATAGGAATAAGGGTAACGACATATAAATAAGTAAAGACTGCATGAATGACCAAGAATGATACAATTCAAAATAAGGGATAAATACAGCAATTAACAATAAGAGTATAATAAACGATGATACAAAACAATGGCAGAATCACAATCCAAATCCTACGGTCACATCACAACAAGGGGAAAAACAAGTCAATAACTCATATCCTACAATGATGTTCACAAAAGGTCTTATTCAACTCTCTTCACAATTTCACCAAGTCTTGGACCACCACAACTCGTAAAAGACCCAGCATCTGAAATCTAACAATTGGCATCCCGTACCCCATCAATCTCATAGTCAAGCTGACAACTAACTGGCCAACTAGGGCCACTCTCCCAAATATAATGGATAAACGAGGGCGTACCTCCACCCTTAGCAAAATCAGGAGGAACTCACCTCCAATAGGAGTGTTCAGCTACGTGTATGCTTGTGCAAGTGTTTCTAACAAAATTCTACCAGCTAGCAAACATGATAAGGAGAACGGACCGCACGTACGATATTTCCTCACAACTCCCAAGCGGTAACACTCATACAGGTAAACAAACCACAATCACAATATAAAATAAATAGGAATGCCTCCACGGGCCGTCACAACTCTATACAATCAATCCCTGACATAGCCCCCTTATTTCGCCACGCGTGCAATAAATAATATAATAGGCACTACCTTATTTCGCCACACGTGCATAACAATGTCCCACCTTATTCTTCCACATGCACAACCCGCATATAAGCATATAACATATCCCGCCTTATTACGCCGCATGTGCAAAACATCAATAACAATAATGGCACGGCAAAGACCTCTTGCAACCCTTCAACAACAACCGCACGACAGAAACCTCGTTCATCATAGTAGCAACAACCGCACGGCAAAGACCTCGTGCATCACGATATCAACAGCCGCACGGCAGAAACCTCGTGCATCACAATCTCAAGTAAAACACAACAAATGACAATATATATAGGAACAAAGCAAGAGAACCAACTCCAGAAATTCCGTTCACCAAAAGATGGTACAACAAACTCACAAGGAATAACCGTAACAGGAAAATACTAAGCGCAATAAGAACCGCTCAACAAGGGAGAAATAATACGAAACAATGATTCCATAATACTCAGTTCCACAACAAGGAAGTTAACATGAATCAAATAATTACAATTAAGGAAAATATCAACTAAACATGGATATCTAAATTCTTTCCAATTAAGGCTAATTATTTACATGAGAGATAGAAATGATGCTTTCCAAATAAAGTCAAGCAGTTAAGAATGATAGTATGACTATAGAGGGGTAAATGTCCATAGTTAAACAAGTAAAATCAAATAGGCAACAAGAAGAACCAAAAGGGCAATAAATTCCAAGTAAATCATGTAGAGGTGAAACTAATAACATGGAACTCAATCGTATCAAGAACAACTTCATATTCGGTGATTATAAGGATCTAAGAGCCTAAAAGGGGAAATTTTACACAAATAAATCCGAGCACGCACTCGTCACCTCGCGTATAAGGAATACAATCAGCAAAGAAGACTCAAATCCTAAGGAAAAGTCCCTCACACAATATTAGGCAAGATACTTACCTCAAACCGGCTAAAATCAACTAGCAACCACGTTCTTGACACGAGTACTCGACACCAAATGGCCCAAATATGTTCAACTAAATTACACATTATAATTAACATCTCAAGCAACGGATTCTACTATTAAATTCAAAGCTAAAGTGCGAAATTAGGCAAAATGACCAAAATTCCCCTCAAGCCAACGTCTCGGAATCGGATAATTTTTTTACATTTTCAGAACCCTCGTACTCTCACGAGTCTAACCATATAAAAATCTCCCAAATCGGAGATCAAACACTCCCTCAAAACTCAATAATTCGGTCTATGAAGTTCTACACATTTTTCATTAAAAATCTGAAATTAAAGGATGACATTAAGAGGAGATTCATGAAAATTGGTCTAAATCGAGTGAGAAGTACTTACCCAAGTTGCCCAGGTGAACATACCTTCAAAAATAGCCAAGGACCGAGCTCTATAAGTCAAAATGTGATAAAATGATGAAACCCTCAAATTTGGGATTAAATTATGTCTGCCCAGTTAAATTGTTCATCGCGATCGCGGAGAAAGGGTCGCGATCGCGTAGAGGAAAAATGGGTTGGCCAAGAAATGTGCATCACGAACACAATGAAGGTAACGCGAACACGAAGAAGGGACCAGCAGTGCTTCGTGATCGCTGAAGCACGAGTGCGAATGCGTTGAAGGAAAATATGAGGTTCCAGAAGTTGCTCTATGCGAATGCGGGGTTGCCTATGCGAACGCGAAGTAGAAGTGCACTGGGCATCGCGAATGTGGGATTTGTTATGCGAATGCGAAGAAGGAAATTCCCGGTGGCCAAGATAAGCCTTCGCGATCGCGAAGGCCTGATCGCGAACGCATAGAAGGAGTACCAGAAGCAGCAACAGCAGTGCAAAAGTGGAAGAAAAAGACCTGTAGCCCATCCGAAATACACCTGAGGCTCTCGAGACCTTGCCAAATCACACACACAAGTCATATAACCTAACATAGACTCACTCAAAGTTTCAAATCACATAAAACAACATCGAAATGACGGATCAAACCAAAAATCAAGCTTATGAACTTCCAAATCCTCAAAATACGCTTTCGATCAAAAACCTAACCAAACCACGTCCGAATGACCTAAAATGTTGCACACAAATCCCAAATGACATGAAAGAGCTACTGCAACTTCCAGAATTCCATTCCGACCCTTGGATCAAAATCCCACTATCGGACCGGAACTTCAAAAATTCAAACTTTGGCATTTCTAGCCTAAACTAGCTACGGACCTCCAAAACACATTTCGAACATGCTCCCAACCCCGAAATCACCTAAAGGAGCTAATGGAACCATCGGATTCCATTCCGAGGTCGTCTTCACACTGTTCCAACTACGGACCACTTTCCAACACTTAAGCTCTCATTTAGGGACCAAGTGTCCCAAAACTCTCCTAAAACCCAACACCGAACAACCCGTCAAACCAAAATAGCAAAAATGAGCTTATGGGGAAGTAGTAAATAGGGTATCGGGGCGTGAATTCTAAAAACTACCGGTCTGGTCATTACACATACCTTGTCACCCATGCTCCTTAAAACAGCCACCAATTCGGATGTGTTTACTTTAAAACTATAACCATCGTCTTGGAGCTTTTGTTATAACCACGTGCATCTTGTGTGTTTCGTTCTTTCCCGAACCTTGATGATGAACCTAACTCCATATCTCTTGATCTATGATCGTACTTTGGGTTTTCCTATTTTGAACGTGAGTCTCTTCCTGCTGGTCCCATGTAAGGTTCGTACTTGTTTTTACCGGACCTTTTTTCAGTTTCAGCTCCCCTTGAACTTACCTTTCTATCCCTTCGAGATTGAATGATGGTGTCCTCTTTTATCCACAGCTTCATGTTATACCTGTTATAAATCATTCCAAGTTGTACCTGGAAATTCTCGTAGACTTTCCTTGAGTCTCCTCGTGGATTTTGAACTTTTTTCATTTAGATTGATGGAAAACACCATAGCTGCCCAGTTATCTAGTACACGTGGTGGTAACATCATCCTTTCACGCTGGAACCTATCTACAAATTCTCTAAGCAGCTCCGCATCTCCTTGCTTTATTTTAAAAATGTCCTCCATTCTTTTCTCAACTTTTTGAGCTCCCGAGTTGCTTTGATGAATGAATCTGCAAGTTCAGCAAGAAAATATATAAAATTTTTGGATAAAATGCTCCCTTAGTGAGTGTTTCTATGAATTTTTTAACCAAAACTGATTTAATTTCTTGATTGGCCAAGTCGTTGACTTTTACACCGGTCGTGAATGTAGTCACGTGATCATGTGGGTCAGTTATTCCATCATATTTTGGAAGATCAAGCATCATAAATTTCTTCGGAATTGGTAGAGGAGCAGCACTTGGCTTCCAAGGTTGTTGTGAGTATTTGTCCATATCTATTCCCTTTATTACAGGCGGTACTCCGGGTATTTTCTCTATGTAGTCACTCTGTTCTTCTACAAAGTTACTACTAAATTTTGTAAATCTGAATTAATTAGGTTACCTGACCTTCCATCAAGAGATTCGCTAGGAGTTCCTCCACTGCCCGAGTTAACGAGTCCTGAGCAAGGATTCTCTAAGGTGTTGTTGTTTGGAGTTAATGTTGGTGGCACAACTGGTAACTGGTTAGCGAAGGCCTCAAAAGCATTGTTGACCTGTTGAGCGATTAACTTTTTCAAAGCTTCGTTGATAGCCTTTTCATTTTCAAACTGTTCATTTGCATTTGATTGAGATCGATCAAGAGTTCCTTCTCGAGTTTGTCGAGGAGAATTTTGAGGGTAAAGGATCGGGTTTCCATTGCCTTGTTGATTCTCCTGGAATTGACGGTCTCCTTGATTATTTTCATTGACATTTGACATGATTGATTTGAAAGAAAGTTAATTTAGGAAGTAAGAGATTATCAGATTTCCGATAATGAAACCAATTTGTTTAACCAAAAAATAGAAATTTCGGTCAAAGCTTGCTATTAGAAGAATTCGAGTTACTGATAATCAAATAAAAATAAGAATAATTGATATAAACAATAGTAAGATAGAAAGCGAAGTAAATTAGTGTATTCCAATAGTATTTTGTGTCCTTACAAATGTTTATTCCTCACCTTTATAGCTATTTCTAAGTATTAGGTTTCTTTCCTCTCATAATGGAGTTATTATGGGTGATTAATGATATTTAATGTAACGTTATACTTGGCAATCATAACTGTTCAGTGTAGATCTATAATATTTCCCGTAATTAATGCTCATTAACTACCAATAATACGTATATATCCTTTTATTCTATCTAGGTTCATTCATTCGATGCTTTTCCAAATTATCAAGATGTTCGAACACCCATTCCTTTTGGTTTTCTTGGATCTTTGCTCGTGTCTGTTAAAGCTCGTGCCTCTTTCACTATTCTCTACCAACTGTCACTCTTTTACTGACCCACGTGTCATGACATATCATCACATAGTTAATTCAATATACTGACTTGATTTTTCCCAATACAATTACAAACTTTGCAAAAGCTATCACCCCACCAGTCCCTTTCTTCTCTCTTAAACCCGTCAACACGATGTGTGCTCATGCGATGAAAAAATTTACCACTATCAATTTAGCCTACCTTCCACCTTGTTTTCCAATCCACAAGTTGTGACAAAAAAAAGGTTAAGTAAATATTTTATATTCGAGGTTATATATGAATGTTATTACATATAGAGTTATCTGTAATTATGTGATGACTCGATAGGTCATTTTGAAATTTAGCCTCTATTTTCATATTTTGAGATATCTATTAGCTCCATTTTGTATTTCTCGATTTGTACGCATAGTCAGTGTCTTCTTTCGGAATGTCTGTATCTGAAAAATTGAAGGAAATGTGAATTTTTGCCTTAAAAATAGTTTAAGTTGACGGCAACCAACATTTTATGTAAATGGACCCAGATAGGTATTTTGACAATCCCAGTGGGTCCGTAACAGGATTTACAACTTGGGTGTATGCCCGAAATTGAATTCAGGAGTCCCTAACTTGTTATGACTCGTTTTGCTGAAAGCTAGCATTTTTTAATATTGTTTTTACTAGGTTTGACCGTAAGTTGACTTCTTAGCTAACATGTTCGGATTTTAATGTTGAAACTTGGAATAGGTCCATATCGCTATTTGAAACTTGCTTGCAAAATTTGGTTCAATTCGAAATTGATTTGACATGATTCAGACGCCTAAATGTGATTCTTGTGTTCTTGAGTTTCATTTTCAAAGTTCATTCGTTTTGAGGATTGATTCGTAGATTTAGATGTTATTTTTGTGCTTTGATTGTGCGAGCAAGTTCTTACGATGTTATTACACTTCTATGCATGTACTGATCTGTAGCCTGAAGAGTTCGGGTTAGTTTTGGACACGTTTCGAATGAGTTTTGCTACTGCAAAGTTTGTTGGTGCAATAACAGTTGTGGTGTTTGCTGCAGATCTCGCAATTGCGTGGTCTGGCTCGTAATTGCGAGCCTCTCTTTTGCAAACAAGTGTTCGCATTTGCTAGCAGGGCCTGGGATCGAGTAACCTTCCATTTGTGAGAAAAGGTTCGCAATTGCGGGCAGCTCAGGATCACATTAGAGATCACCTGGTCGCATTTGCGATGCTTGGAAAAATTATACTCCTTTGCATTTGTAAAGAGTGGTCGCATTTGCGAAGGTGGGAACTTTGCATTTGCGATCATATTGTCGCATTTGCTACAACTGTTGTTGTGAGGCAAGTTTTGCATTTGCGATATTTGAAACTGCAACCAAGACTTCGTATTTGCTATATTTGCAATTGCGACCAAGACTTGGCATTTACAATATTTGTAATTGCGAACAAAACTTCACAATTGCGACATTTGCAGCTGGAAAAGAGGGGAAAAACAGGAGTTAGCTCATTTCTCACTATTTCCCAATCCTAAACACTCTAGAGGCGATTTTCTAACATACTTTTCTTTCCAAATTCATTGGTAAGTGACTTTAATCCATTTCCTTTCAAATACCCATTACATTTCATGAGATTTGAACATCAAATTTAGGATGTTCGTGGTAGAAATTAGGGATTTGGATAGAATTGAGGATTTTTGTAAAATTGAGATTTATACCTAGAAGTGAGATCGTGTTTCAAAACAAATCACATAACCAAACTTGGGGGTCAATGGGTAGTCAAATTTTGATCCGAATTTCGGATTATGACCCAGCAAACCTAGTGTTGACTTTTTAAAAAATGATCTAAGTTTTTCCTTGTTCATTTGTGGGTAATTTTTAAAGCTTATTTTGAGTCATTTGGTCAATAATTTACAAGATTTTGTTGGTTTGGAGGCTTGTTCAAAAGGCAATGTCATGATTGATTAATTGCTTGAGTTGCAGAGTGAGGTAAGTATTGTGTCTAACCTTGATTTGAGGGAATTAGGAATCCTTGAGCGGCGTGTTATGATAATTGTGTGCAAAATGGCGTATATTTGAGGTGACGAGTGTATATGCAGCGTTATGTTACTTGCTTCCATGTTTTTGTTACTTCATAGTATATCTTGTTACAGACTTATTTGACTTTCATGCCATAATTGTTACTTGTCATTTAGTTATCATTGAATTAAATTGTCCATCCCTTCCATAATTTCATACTTATTTGCTACTTGTCTTTATTTTCTTTACTTGCATATTTAAATTTTCATATGTCTTACTTGTCTTATAGTTTTGTCAAAAATTGGCTGCCTTCTATAACGTAGTTTCACTTGTATGAGTTGTTAATTGGTAGATATCGATGAGTTGGTAAGGTTGAGACATTCGAGTTGTTATAGATTCAATGATTATTATGTGATTCTTCATGGCATTGTATATTTACTCTCTTGATATAGAAATTCTTGTAAATTTTGGTTGTAGAATTGCTATTGTTGATTGAAATTATTTGGGGAGTTGGTTATACGCAGCAATGAAAATTATAATGTAATGAATTAAAATGGTGGAATAAGGACGAATTATGATATTTACATATGATGATATAGTGGGATCGGATTGCACGACGCAACAGATTGTATAAGTTGTATTTGTTTGTGACTGTTGGATTTGCCTCGGTATTTGAGATGAGTTTATAAGACTTGTTATTCTGGGCCCTCTGCTAGTTGGATTTTGATTTCATTGTTATAAGTTAACTGCTTTATTTTCTATTCCTATATTTTTTGTTATTATTATTGCGTGCATGTTATTGTAAGTGACCCGCCTTGCGCTCGTCACTACTTCGTCGGGGTTAGGCTCGTCACTTATAGGGTATTTGTCATAGATTGTACTTAAACTACACCTGCACTTCTTGTGAAACTACCGGAGTTGGTCCCAACTGTGTTGATCAAGGTTTGCTCAGATCTAGCTATCAGTAGAGACTTGAGGTATAGCTTCATGACGTCTACAATCCTGAAGTCCCCTCCTACATCATTTTAACTTTTTATTGTCAGTTATGTTTTATCCAAACCATTATCTGTAGTACTCTAGACGCTCATGTATTTGGGACACCGAATCTGGGATTGTATTTGGATTTCATCGTTTATTAATTTATTATCTTATTTCAGACTATTCATTTTCAGTGTTGTCATTTACTCTGAAATTGTTAAAATTAGTTAATAGATATAGCTAATGTTGACTTGCCTAGTAAATGAAATATTAGGCGTCATCATGGTTCCGAGAATAGGAATTTCTGGTAGTGGCAAATTACCTTTTTAAATGATCTAATTATATAAATATTTTTTATATCACCGTTGTATAGAACTTAAACAATACAGATCAAAGGTTTATTTCTTAATTACTTTTAGAAGGAAGAATACATCATTCTTCAAGATCAAGAAGAAACAAAGCTTTTTTAGGCACGAGAATTTTCAATGAACTCATATAGATGTGCTATTCCTTTTAATTATATTGCATATTCAAATGCCTTATTGGCAGTGGCGAACCTACATGCAGTAGTACGGGTGCTTAAGCACCCATTGCCTTTGACCAATCAAATATAGGATAAACCTTTCTTAAATTTAGTCCCGGGATTAATTATTCCTCAAGCCTCGTACCAAATGAGCCTTAAGGATATCTCTTCTTAGGGAGTATATGATTTCTGTTGACCTTCATGAATCCCACTGTGCAGCTTGATTAGTTTGTTTATTGTCGGAATTTTTACCTCCTATAGCAAAGGTTAACACCTTCTTTATTTTAAATAAATATGATTTAAAAAATTATATTTCATAGATACCTTTTAATGTTTATATCAAAATATCTAATTTTGGTTACCTCTTACCCCTAAGCCACTAAATACGCTATTCAGCTATATTATTTTCTTTCTCTCTCTACTTTGATATGTCATTCTCTTCCCCCATTTCTTAAAAACGCGATGCTCAATCTCAAAATTCCTCTCACACACATCACCTACCATATAACATAAACTGCAACAGAACAAATTCACATCAAAATTATGTTTTCTAACTTGATTCTTTCTCATTTCTTGTCGAAGTTCACGATTTATTTGCCAACTTAGATTCCCAAAAACTACTAGTTTGTGGATTCCACTCCATTTGTCTCTTCCTTCTTTCGGGTCCAATTCAACTGTGTAACAGGGGATCTTGCTCCTTCTGCAACTCAATTTGATTTTTTTATGTTGTTTTCTTTGGTGATTTGGGTTTTTTTAGATAGATGATGACGAAGAGGGAGATTTGCTGTACATAGTTGAAGATATGTGATAATAGGTGAATTTGACTATAATCACGCCTTAAATAATTACCTTCTTGTGTAGTTTTGATGATAAGAGTGATAACAAAATGCTCTTATTAGTGCTTTTCATGATTTGCGGGTGATATATGTCTAAGGAAGGCTAGGGAGCAGTTTTGGAGTCAAAAATGGAGAAAAAGAGGCCAACTGTATAAATTCCCAATGGAACCTCGTATGCCAGCCCTGAAATTCAGAGAAGCACTTTGGCTGCGGTTCTACCACGACCGCGGTAGAACCACGGTGGAAGACTGCTGCAGAAGTTTCAAGATTTAGACAGGGTCTTTGGCCGCGGTTCTACCGCGACCGCGGCAGAACCGCGGCAGGCGCAGTAAACTTCGAGGACTGAAGTGTAAAAGATGGGATTTTTAGACCTAAACCCTATATTTTACATTAGACTTCGCCCAAAAGAGGCATGTATTATTTTTGAGATTATTTTGGCAAGGAAAACAATTGTGAGAGATCACCCGAAACATCTTTCTTCTTTTCTTTGATTTTTATTGCTAGTTTATGATGAATCTTATCTTAGTTTGTTTACCCATAGCCATGAGTAGCTATATCCCTTGTCTAAGGTTTTGATGGAACCTATTGGGGGATGAACTTCTTATTTATGTGAATACAAATTGCTAGTTAAATCTCTATTTGTTCAACTTCGTGTTTGTTGTAGTTAATTGACAGGATCCTCAATTAGCTGTGCCTATTTAGTGTGCATAACTTCAAAAAGAGTGCGTATTTAGGTTATTGTGGAACAACACCACTCCTAAATTATAAGAGGAATCTATAATTGTGGGTTTAAAGATGGGATTAGGGATAACGAAGCCTTGGGTGCAATCTTAAGTGAACTGTGTTAATTAAAGATAGTTAGTGTATCTTGGGAGAGTGCAATAGTATATTACTGTGATTACTCGGGAGAGATTTACTGTAAGAAGAGTGTTCATGATTGATAGAGATGTGTTGGTAAATTTGTATGAAGCATAAACAGAAGGGATTCCATTAATAGGGGAAATCTTTACCTTAGCTTATTCTCATAATTGTTTACAACCTTAGCGTTATAGTTTACAGCTGTTTAATTTACTTGCAATCTTATTTACTAAAGAAACCATCAACTGGGATTCAAATATTTGGGAAGCTGATTCTGAAGAGTTAGTGGGTCTAAAGATAGTAATATGATAGGTTAACTCTCTGTGGATTCGACCCTGGGCGTAATACTCGGGTTATATTTGCAACGACCGCATTGTACTTTTTATAAGGCATAGTTGGATGTGATCAAATTTTGGCGTCGTTGCTGGAGAGTTAACGGAATTATCAATTGCCATTGAAAAAATACAAAATTCTTATTGTAGTCAGTTTTCTCTCTACCCAATTTTTCATTGAAAATTTAACGGTTGTTGACTTGGTTGCTCAGGTGTATGCCTAGAAATTCTACGAGGACTGGAGAACTATTTGAAGGACTCTCAGACCCCGAAAAAACATTCCGGGCATTTAACTGTGCCAACAAAAGAATTCAACAATCCTAAAAAATACTCAAAACTGAAATTAACATGGGAGACGTGAACAATCCCAACGGAAACGTCAGGAATGAGCAAGCTGGCTTAAATGCTAGGGAAGGGGCACCTCCTGTGCCTGAGGGTGCATTATATGACTGGGCACAAATAACAGCTGACAATTTGGCTACTGCCATTGTTGTGCCCGCAATACAAGCTGAATTGTTCCAGATCATAAATAATATGCTACACTTGTTGCAAAACAAGGGACTCTTTTCTGGGACACAAATAGAAGATCCTCAGCAGCACTTGAAGAACTTCTTATCCATATGTAAAACTCAAAGGAAACCCAATGTGACTCCGGAAGCAATCAGGCTATTATTTTTTCCATTCTCGATGACAGGAGCTGCGCAGGTTTGGCTAAATTCACTACCCATCAACTCTATAGAAACTTGGGATGAATTAGTTAAGCAATTCCACAACAAATTCCACCCGCCCAACAAAACTGCTCAACAAATTGATGAGATTGTGAGTTTCAAGCAGAAACCAATGGAGACTCTACATGAGACATGTGGCAGGTTTAAAGGAATATTGGTTATGTGTCCTCACCACGGTGTTCCAGAATAGATGTTGGGACAACGGTTTTACATGGGGCTGTCAGACAGCATGAAGAACATTGTAGATGCCTCAGCTGGTGGGGCGTTCTTGAGCAAGACTTGGAGAGAAGGCCAGAATTTGCTGGACAAAATGGCACAAAATTCGGGATGGACAACTAGGAATGCACCTATCACTCCAGTGGTGCACTCAGTGCCTCTTGATCCTTCTAATACTATGGCTGAAAATATGGCAACTCTCTTTACACAGATGAGCATCCTCACCAAAAAGGTAGAGGAATCAGGGCAAAAGTAGCAGGTACATATAGTAGATACTACCAATGGGGGCTTGTGCGCATCTTGCATTAGCTAGCCAATTGGTAATCCTTAGAATACAGAGCATGATCATCATCATCAGCACCCTGAAGATATGAATTATGTGGCTAACTATGGGGGTCAGAGACAAGGAAATCAGAATTGGGGTCAGCATACTTAGCAGCAGTATAGGCCACCTCAGCCATAGTACAACGCCAGAAACATGGGAGGTATAAGACCCCCCAACAACATGGCACCGTATCCTAGACCACAGGGATATAACAATTAGTAGCAAGGGTACCATCCACCTCAGCAACAGCATGGTGGAAGACAAGAAGATTGGTTTGCAAGACTGGAAGCAATGATGCAGCAGGTTATTGGGTCCAATGCCAAGATGAATGAAAGAGTGGATGCACATGATGCAGCCATTAAAAATATTGAGGTAAAAGTGGGCCAGATCTCAATGTCTTTGAACAATCGCTCTCAAGGGACATTAACTGCAGATACCCAAATCAATCCAAAAGATCAGGGCCCAAAGCAGCTGATGGCAGTGAGTCTCCGAAATGGTAGGGATCTAGATATTGAACAAGAGAGAGCTCGAGATAACATACAGGCCGAGACACTCATTCCAGTGCCCATTGAGCTGGATGAGTCTACGGTATTGACAGAGGTGATAGTCCAGCCTGCACCTGAAGAGAAGAATATACAGCAGAAGACCGAGAAAGTAGCTGAGCCAGTTGAAGAGCCAGTAGTTGAAATAGTAGCTGAGAAAGAGAATCTCAAGTGATTGGAAAGAAAAGACCTCCTGCACCATTCCTACAGAGGTTGGCCAAGCACCAAAAGGAGGAGCAATACAAAAAGTTCTTTGAGATGCTCAAATAAATCCAGGTAGACATTCCATTGATTGAAGCTTTAAAGGAGATGCCTGGATATGCTAAAATGATGAAGGACTTGATGTCCCGGAAGTTTGACTTCCAAGACTTGGCCACGACGACACTTACTCAAACCTGTAGTGCAGTGGTGTCTAGACCTGTTGCTGAAAAGCTATCTGATCCATGTAGCTTTACAATTCCATGCACTATAGGGAACTTCGCCTTTGCTAAGGCACTTTGTGATTTAGGGGCCAACATCAATCTTATGCCCCTGGTTATTTTTAAGAGGTTGGGCATTGGGAGAGAGAGACCCACCTCTATGTTGCTACAGCTAGCCGACAGGACTGTAAAACGTCCATTTGGATCCTTGATGATGTGCTTATTCGGGTGGGGAAATTCGTGTTCCCTGCAGATTTTGTAATTTGGGATTGCAAAGTGGATGAAGAAATTCCTATAATCTTAGGACGACCATTCTTGGACACGGGGAGAGCTTTGATTGATTGTGAGACTGGAGAGCTTAAGATGAGGCTCAATGATGAAGAACTTATATTCAATGTGCAAAAATCTATGAGGCGACCAAGTGAGTTCGCCAATTGCTCTCTTATTGATGCTGTGGATGTAATTGTAGAGTATGATGATGAGGTGTTGACGGCTGATGACCCCCTTGCTGCATGCTTAATGAATTTAGATGAAGTGAATGGGGAGGATTTGGCGGAATGGGTATCAGCATTGGAAGGTAGAAGGTCCTGGGACAGAAATCTAGAGTTTGAGCCCTTACACTTAGAAAAGAGAGAGACCCCTCCAGCCAAACCATCCATTGAAGAACCACCTAAGCTGGAGCTAAAGCCATTGCCAGCCCACCTCAGGTATGAGTTTCTGGGTCCCAACTCCACATTACCTGTTATTATCTCATCTGGTTTGTTAGATGTGCAGGTTCAACAGCTTTTGTAGGTACTAAAGGAGTGCAAAACTGCCATTGGATGGACCATGGCAGACATCAAGGGGATCAGCCCCGCCTATTTTATGCACAAGATTCTATTAGAAGAGGGGCACAAACCTTCCAGGGAACATCAGAGGAGGCTGAACCCAAATATGAAGGAAGTGGTGAAGAAGGAAGTGATAAAGTGGTTGGATGCGGGAATCATTTTCCCAATCTCTGACAGTAGCTGGGTTAGCCCAGTTCAATGTGTTCCTAAAAAGGGTGGCATCACGGTTGTGAAAAATGATAACAACGAACTAATCTCAACAAGAACCGTCACAGGCTGGAGAATTTGCATGGATTATAGAAAGTTGAATCTAGCTACCTGGAAAGACCACTTCCCACTTCCCTTCATTGATCAGATGCTGGATAGATTGGCAGGGAGGTCACATTTTTGTTTTCTGGATTGGTACTCTGGGTACAATCAGATCTCCATTGCCCCTGAGGACGGAGAAAAGACCTCCTTCACTTGCCCATATGGCATTTATGCCTTCAGGAGGATGCCCTTTGGCCTATGTAATGCACCCGCCACATTCCAACGGTGCATGATGGCCATATTCACTGACATGGTAGAAGTTATAATGGAGGTGTTCATGGATGACTTCTCAGTGGTGGGGAATTCATTTGAAGAATGCCTAGTAAATCTGACGCGTGTGCTGAAACGGTGTATTGAGACTAACTTGGTTCTTAATTGGGAAAAGTGCCATTTTACGGTACAAGAAGGAATAGCCTTGGGGCACCGGGTGTCAAGCAAGGGAATAGAGGTTGATAGAGCAAAGGTTGATGTCATAGCAAAGCTGCCTCCACCAACTTCAGTCAAAGCCATAAGAAGCTTTCTTGGACATGCCGGTTTGTACCGGAGGTTCATAAAGGACTTCTCCAAAATCGCCAACCCTCTCTGTAAGTTATTTGAAAGATCACCCGTTTATATTTTCTGATGATTGCAGGGTAGCTTTTGAGGAGTTGAAATAGAGGCTGGTCACAACACCCATCATCGTTTCCCCCAACTGGGAGCAACCGTTCGAATTAATGTGTGATGCTAGTGATTACGCGATGGGGGAAGTACTGGGCCAGCGGAAAGACAAATTGATGCATCCGATCTACTATGCTAGTAGAACGTTGAGCGGAGCCCAATTGAACGACACAGTGACGGAAAAAGAGATGCTAGCTATGGTATTCGCTTTTGACAAGTTCCGGTCCTACCTGATAGGATCCAAGGTAATTGTATATACTGACCATGCAGCTCTTAGATACTTAATAGAAAAGAAGGACTCTAAGCTTGGGTGTTGCTACTGCAAGATTTCGATCTTGAAATTCGTTACCGCAAGGGCATTGAAAATCAAGTCGCTGATCATCTATCACGACTTGAAGGAGCTAAAAATGTAGTAGAAGTTGAGGAAATTCTGGAAACTTTTCTAGATGAGCAGCTCCTTGCTACCACTCATCAGGAAGCGCCTTGGTATGCAGATTATACTAATTACCTGGCCAGTGGTATTATTCCTCACGACCTATCATCGGTTAAGAGGAAGAGATTTTTTTGTGAAAGCCAATTGTATCACTGGGATGAGCCCTATCTGTTTAGAATATGCCTTGATAACATGATCCGGAGATGCGTCCCCGAGATCGAACAATCTTCTATCTTGCAGGCTTGTCACGTTTCGGCGTATGGCGATCACTTTGGAGGAATCAGGACAGCAGCAAAGGTGCTAGAGGCCGGGTTTTTCTGGCCACCGGTGTTTAAAGATGCTCACTTATGGGTTAAGGTCTGTAATGAATATCAACGCACCTCGAACATTTCCCGGCGTCACGAGATGCCCATGAACCCAGTTCAAGAGGTGGAAGTGTTTGATGTTTGGGGGATAGATTTCATGGGTCCTTTCATCAGCTCCTATGGCAATAAGTACATTCTTTTGGCTGTAGACTATGTGTCCAAGTGGGTAGAAGCTGTAGCGTTGCCCACTAATGATGCTAAAGTGGTGGTTGGGTTTTTAAAGAAAAATATATTCAACCGCTTTGGGACACCGCGCGCAATTATCAGCGACGAAGGTACTCACTTCTGCAATAGGGCTTTTGAAAAGTTGTTGGCTAAATATGATGTGCGCCACAAGGTGGCTACTCCGTACCACCCGCAGACTAGTGGACAGGTTGAGTTGTCCTACAGAGAGATCAAGAGTGTATTGACAAAAACTATGAACGCCACAAGAACTGACTGGGCGAGAAAGTTAGATGATGCACTATGGGCTTACATGACAGCTTTCAAGACACCAATTGGTATGTCGCCATACAAGTTGGTGTTTGGGAAGGCATTTCACCTACTTGTTGAACTTGAGCATAAGGCATGGTGGGCACTGAAACAGCTGAACTTAGATTTGGAAGTTGCGGGCACGTCAAAAGTCACTGAATTACATGAGCTCGAGGAGTTCCGGTATCTCGCTTTTGCGAGCACAAGGCTGTACAAGGAGAGAATGAAGAGGCTTCATGATCAGAACATCATTCAGCAAAATTTCAAACCTGGGGACAGGGTATTGCTCTACAACTCAAGACTGAGGTTGTTCCCGGGTAAGCTTAAGTCACGGTGGTCTGGACCGTTTCGCATGGTTGAAGTTTTTCCATCAGGAGCTGTGGAAGTTGCCACTGGAGATGACTCTCGTACATTTAGAGTCAATGGTCAGCGGTTGAAATTATATGTGGGTATGAACGAACCTAAGGAAATGTCTGAGCTGCACTTGAATGAACCACAGAGGTCGAGCGAACCTTAATTGCGCTCAGCTGAGTCGTGCCGCGACGTTAAATCAGGCGTTGTTTGGGAGGCAACCCACGAAATTATTGTAAGTGTAATCTTATCTTAGTCTATTTAGAAAAAACTGGGCGTTAGAATTAGAGAGAGGCCTTGGCCGCGGTTCTACCGCGACCGTGGCAGAACCACGGTCATATATCCCTCGCGGTTCTATCGCGACCGCGGCAGAACCGCGGCAGGCCTAGACGGGGCTAGGTAAGTTTAAAAAAAAAATATAAAAATAAATAAAAATTATTTCCCCCCCCCCATATTTCCATCAGATTTCCCCTCCTTCCCTTATCCTATTCTCTCCTTCTCTCTCTACAAAAATCATCCAAAACTCTCTCCTTTCTCTCTTCATCAACCTCCCTCTTCATCAACCTTCATCTTCCTCCCTCTTCCTCTCAAACCTCCATTAACACAACTCCAATCCTTCACTTTTTCCACTAAAGTAAGTCTTCTTCCCCCCCCCCCCCC
>MU688601.1:28351-40370 GCA_026770625.1 Nicotiana glauca | reverse complement strand
GAATACACATGTTTTGTATGAAACAACTTTGATAAGTTTTCATTCATGAACTTTGACAAGTTTTTTGACTATTACATGTGTTAAAATACATTTATAACTTTCTCGCAACTGTTTTTCTTGTAACAGATTTTTGTTTTACATGATATAAAATAGAAAAGGTTTTTCTTCATAACCCGTTTCAGTACATAGTCATAACCCTATCTTTACATATTTAGGGAGGGTTTGAGAAGTGACTTCGTTTGCAACATTATAATGAATGTTGTATGCTAAGTGCTAAAGACTTTCTCTCAACACTTGTCTTTTTGTAGCTAAATCTTGATCAACTTTTGCTCGATATTTGTATCTTGTGGTATTCGTATCTGTTTTTCTGCACGCATCTATGTATAATATGTAGTCCCCCAAGTGTTTGAGCGGTGAAGAATGAAGCCTCGAGCACTTATTTGTTCCTCTCAGTTTGGTCCTATTCCTAAAATAGAAAAATATACGGGACTCGGAGGTGCGATTATAGATGAAGACTGCCTAACCCGTATGCTTTTCCATCAGATTAATGTAACCTTAGGCTTGGAATTTAAGAATATTCCATTTTGCCGTGCAGGTCGTGACTCATCATTTTGCACGAGTTAGGGTTTTTTCCTAGCATCTAAAATCGTTAGTAAAATTTTAATAACTCAAAGGAAAAATTTAACATGGAGATACTTGACCGTGACCGCTCCCTTAGAAGTAGTATCTCTTTAAATGGACAGCATTCCAATGTGAAGGTAAGACATTTCCATCCATTGTCTCCAACTCGTATGCTCCTTTCCTTGCAATGTTACGGATTTTATAGGGTCCCTCCCACGTTGGACTTAGCTTTCTAGAGTTAGCAGCCTTCGTAGATTGGAATACCTTTTTGAGCACAAAGTCCCCAATTTTAAAGAACTTGAGACGTGCTTTCCTGTTGTAGTATCGTTCAATTACTTGCTTTTGAGCTTCCATCCTTATCAATGTCGCTTCTCTTCTCCCTTCAATCAAATCAAGGTTAACCCGTAACTCTTCATTGTTCGAGTCTTCCATTGCTTGAATGTATCGTGTGCTTGGTTCTCCTATTTCTACTGGTATTAGAGCCTCGGCGCCATAAACCATCAAAAATGGAGTTTCTCCATTACTTGTTTTTGTCGTTGTACGATAAGCCCATAATACCCCAGGTAATACCTCGGGCCAATTACCTTTCGAATCC
This sequence comes from Nicotiana glauca, assembly GCA_026770625.1. Lineage (NCBI taxonomy): Eukaryota > Viridiplantae > Streptophyta > Magnoliopsida > Solanales > Solanaceae > Nicotiana > Nicotiana glauca. The sequence goes on along the minus strand of MU688601.1, from coordinate 39,154 downwards.
TGCAGTCTTTTCTTCAAGTTGTTGATGATAACCTTATTCGTGGACTCAGCTTGTCCATTTCCCACTGGATGATATGGTGTAGATGTTATTCTTTTAATCTGCCAACTTTCAAAAAATTCTGTGATTTGGGCCCCTATGAATTGTGGTCCATTATCACAAACAATTTCCTTTGGTACTCTAAAACGGCATATTATGTTTCTCCAAATGAAGTCTTTAACTTCTTTCTCCCGCACCTGTTTAAAAGCTCCTGCTTCTACCCATTTGGTGAAGTAATCTATAAGCACAAGTAGAATTTTACCTGATCTTTTGCTTGTGGCAATGGACTTACGATATCCATTCCCCATTTCATAAAGGGCCACGGGGCTATAACAGGGTGGAGTAACTCAGTTGGCCTATGCATATTATTGCCGTATCTTTGACATTTATCACATTTGGATACAAAATCGTTAGCTTCTTCTTCCATATTAGGCCAGTAATACCCTGCTCGGATTAATGCTTTTACTAACAATCTCCCACCTGCGTGATTTCCACAATGTCCTTCGTGTATTTCCCACATCACATACTCTATTTGAGAAGGTCCGAGACACCTTGCTTATGGTCCACCGAACATCTTTCGATAAAGATTCCCTTGATGCAAACAGTAACGAGCAGCTTTCTTGCGAAGTGGGTGTGCCTTTGCTTTGTCAATAGGTACGGTTCCATGCTGCAAAAAAGCAACAATTTCGTTCCTCCAATCCCATGTTAAATGATTAAAATTTACCTCATTCTCTTATCAGGTTCGAGAACGGAATGAAATAAATGTACGACTGAAGTATTTGCATCATTTGCTACGTCTGCCGCAGATGCGAGGTTAGACAAACCATCTGCTTCTGTATTCTCATCTCTTGGGATCTGCATTACCTTCCAAGTTTGGAATTGTTTTATTAGCTCCCGTACCTTTTCAAGATATTCTTGCATTCGAGTTTCCCTAGCTGTGTAAGTCCCCAGTATTTGATTAACCACCAGTTGAGAATCGCTCTTGATTATAATCTGGGTTATGCCAAGTTCCCGTGCCAGTTCTAAACCTGCAATTACAGCCTCATATTCTGCTTCATTGTTAGTTATAGAATGACATTTTATAGCTTGTCTAATAGTTTCACCTGTAGGAGGTACGAGAACTATCCCTAGGCCTGCACCTTTTACATTAGATGAACCATCAGCGAATAAAATCCAAGTCCCTGGGTTTGCACCATTAAAAACTTGTAATTCTTTTTCTGCTTCTACATGCATTCCCTGACTAAAATCAGCTATGAAATCGGCTAATACTTGAGATTTTATTGCAGTCCTAGGTTGATAACTGATTTCATATTCGCTTAACTCTATAGCCCATTTTGCTAACCTTCCTGATAACTCATGTTTATGCATAATACTTCGTAATGGAAAAGCAGTAACCACAACAATGGGATGGGACTGGAAATAAGGTCTCAATTTTCTAGATGCCATGATTAAAGCTAAAGCTAACTTTTCTAGTTGTGGATATCGTGTTTCAGCATCTAACAGAGATTTACTTACATAATAGATAGGAGATTGTTTTCCTTGGTCCTCTCGAACTAAGACAACACTTACCGCAACTTCTGATACAGCTAAATAGATGAGAAACTTTCAAATTTCTGAGAGCCTGTTGACAATCTTTGTTCCATTCAAAATGATCTTGTTTTTTGAGTGCAGAGAAAAATTTAAAGCACTTCTCCGAAGATTTGGAAATAAATCTCCCCAAAGCCGCAATTCTTCCTGTTAATCTTTGAACCTCTTTCTTACTCGTAAGGATATCAGGAATTTCTTCTATTACTTTGATCTGAGAGGGATTCACTTCAATGCCACGGTTAGAAACAAGAAAACCCAAAAATTTACCTGAGGCAACTCCGAATGCGCATTTTTCTGGGTTGAGTTTCATATTAAATTTTCGCAAAATTTCAAATGTAACAGATAAATGAGAAATATGATCATTAGAATGCTGGGTCTTGACGAGCATATCGTCTATATATACCTCCATAGTTTTTCCTAAATGTTCTTGGAACATTTTGGTGACCAACCTTTGATAGGTTGCTCCAGCATTCTTGAGACCAAAGGGCATTACTTTATAGCAGTAAGTCCCCCTGTCTGTGATGAAAGAAGTTTTTTCTTCATCACTGGGGTCCATTTTTATTTGGTTGTACCCCGAATATGCATCTAAAAAACTTAAAAGTTCATGCCCTGCAGTTGCATCAATTAACTGATCTATATGAGGTAAGGGGAAGGAATCTTTTGGGCAAGCTTTGTTAAGATCAGTATAATCTACACAAACCCGCCACTTACCGTTTTTCTTAGGTACGACAACCGTGTTAGCCAACCAATCGGGATACTTTACCTCGCGGATTGACCCAATTTTCAATAGCTTTTGGACCTCCTCTTGAATCACCTGGTTTTTGAAAGCTCCTTGCTTTCTTTTCTTTTGTTTTACGGGGGTGCAAGATGGGTCTTCATTTAGTTTGTGAGTCATCACATCCGGCGGTATTCCTGTCATATCAGCATGGGACCAAGCAAAACAATCCACGTTAGCTTTTAAGAATTCAATTAACATACCACACATATCTAAGCTTAAGCTGGCTCCCATATAAACTTTTCGTTCAGGCCATTGTTCAAATAGTATAACAGGCTCGAGCTCCTCAATTGTTGTTTTGATGTTTTCATTCTCTTCAGGTTCTTGAATCATATCAGGTATCGAGTCTAAATCTGTCTTTGCTTGTTTAGTTGTGGTTTGTTCTATGTCTCCTTCAACTTTATTTACAGCACTCATATCTGCTACAATATTAATACTTCTAGCTGTATGTTGTTCTCCACGAATTTGACAGATTCCCCATGGTGACGGGAATTTCATAACTTGATGTAGAGTTGACGTGACAGTGTCCCATATCATGAATCCATGGTCTCCCCATGATTATATTATATGCCATCTCCATATCTACTACTTCAAATTTGGTATCTTTCACAACTCCCTCTGCAAAAGTTGTTAAAATTACCTCCCCTTTAGTTGCTACACTGGAATTATCGAATCCTGATAGAGTATGCACCTTTGGAATTATCTTATCGTCCACTTGCATTTCTCGTAGAACCCTTAATAGGATGATGTTTGAAAAACTTCCTGGATCAATTAAAAATCTCTTTACATTAGTATCATGTACAAGTAAAGATATTACCAGTGCATTATTATGAGGGGTGATCACTCCTTCTGTGTCTACATCATCAAAAGTTATATTTTCATCCTCTAAAGTTTGGCGCACTCGTTTCCCGTGCATGATTGTGACTTTGGAAACTTTATTTGAAGCTATATATGTTACCCCATAAATATCTTCTCCTCCACTTATAACATTCACGGTTCTCTTGGGTGATGGGGGCTTTGGTAGCTCTTACCTGTTTTTCATATAGGCTTGCTTTCCTTTCTCACTGAATAACTCAGTGAGATAACCTTGTTTTAATAGATGATCGATTTCACTCTGTAAGAATCTACATTCTGGAGTCTTATGCCCGGGATCATTATGAAATTCGCACCAATGATCTGGATTGCGCTTGTTTGATTTGACCACATCTTCTTTGGCCACCGTACCTTATATCCCATGCTCCTCAAAACAGCTACGAGCTCGGAGTTGGTGACATTGAAATTATATCCGTCGAATCTTGCCTTCAAACTTCCTTCATCATCTCGTGATTCGTGTCTGTTTCGATCATTCCTTAATCTTGATGAAGAGCCGAATTGGTTGTTTCTTCATTTTTGATCATACCGTTGATTTTCCTATTTTGTTCGTAAATCTTTTCCTGCTGGACCCATATAAGGATCGTACCTATTTTTACCTGATCTTTTTTCAGTTTCAGATCTTCTTGAACTGCTCCTTTCTTCATGTTGAAATCGAGGTCTTCTTCGATTCGTAACTTCGTACTGTACCTGTTATACATATCATTCCACGTGGTTGCAGGGAACTCTCGAAGGATTTCTTTAAGTCTTCTCGCGGCTTCAGAACTTTTATCATTCAAATTGCTTGCAAAAGCTATTGCAGCCCAATTATCTAGCACCCGGGGTAAAGTTATTCGTTCGCGTGGAAACCTATCAACAAAATCTCTGAGCAACTCTGTGTCCCCTTGTTTGATTTTAAAGATGTCCTCCATTCTTTTTTCAACCTTTTGTGCTCCTGAGTGCGCCTTAGTGAAAGAATCTGCAAGCTCAGCAAAAAAGTTTATAGAGATTTTAGGTAAAAGAGAATACCAGGTTAGTGCACCCTTGGTGAGTGTTTCTCCAAATTTTTTGATCAACACGGACTCAATCTCCTGCTTGGTTAAATCATTTCCTTTGACTCCTATAGTAAATGTCGTCACATGATTACGTGGGTCGGTTGTGCCGTCATATTTTGAAATGTCAGGCATTTTGAACTTTTTAGAGATTGGAAGGGGAGCAGCACTCGGTTTCCAAGGTTGTTGTGAGTATTTATCCGCATCTATTCCTTTTATTATTGGGGGAACACCAGGTATTTGCTCGATGCGCTCGTTTTGTTCTTTGAGCTGTGTCTGCAAAGTTAGTACCAAATTTTGTAAATAAGAATAATTTGCATTACCTTGATCCACTTCTCGTGGTTCACTGGGGGTTCCCTCGTTTGTGTTAACAAGGCCAAAACGAGGATTCTCCAGTGTATTGTTATTAGGTGAAGGTGCGGGCGGCGCAACAGGTAACCGGCTAACTAGCATTTGAAGAGCTTGTCTAACCCGTGCATCAATTATTCTTTGCAAAGCTTCTTCTGGTCCCTCAAAATGTCTTGATTGCTCTTGCTCATCAGCATGTGGTTCTGGTGCAGGAGTACCTTCACTAGATTGACGTGGAGAGGTTTGAGGGGAAGGAACTATGTTAATGTTGTGCAAATCGCCTTGGCCCTGATGGATTTGATTTTCAACAGCATTGTTGTCATTGTTGTTGCTTGCCATGATGATATCAATTAGTAGAATGCAATTTAAAAAGAAATAGATTTTCAGATTCCCGGTAACGGAACCAATTTGTTTAACCAAAAAAAATAATATTTTGGTCAAAGTCAAAATGTAAGATGAAAAATCGGGTTACTGATAATCAAGAGACCAAAAAAAATAATAGGCTTTCTGAGAATAAGAATAAAGCAGTAAATTTGTATTTCAGTATGATATCAATAATTTTTTCGTGTCCCAACAAATGATGAGACTTCCTCCTTTTATAGTTGATTCTAGGTAAAGGAATGAAACCTAGGCTTTAATGAGACAATTATGGGTAATAAATGACATTAAATAAACCATTACACAATCACTCCTATTAAATACCAGTTTTCTAACGTATCAGGTATTTAATAATGAATTTGGACTCCTTTTTGTCTTCAGATCCATGTCTTCAATGCCTTCCGATCTATTGGCTTTAGATAACTTGAATTGGTACGAGAGTCGTGTCTAAACTTCTTCTCGTGCTTGTTTAACTTTCTCTTCCCGTATCTGTCATCTCCCGTGCCTTTTTCTCAATTATTACGCTTTGACCTTTTGACCAGTCCACGTGTCATGTCACGTCATTTTCGATATAAATTCAATTTTTTTCCCAATACAGTTATCATATAAGTTCTATGGCAACGGTTGTTGAACCGTTGCTAAAAGAATCATTGCCATAGGCCTATTTTCTGGTAGTGAGCTTATGGCTGTGCCACCTAAGCTGGCTGACATATCTAGCCTTCAATAGATGAGGCTGGAGAACACAAACGAAGCTGCAGTGAAATCTGCAAAAGAAATAGACGGCGAGAAAGAAAAGAAGCAAGCTTCGAACAACATCAAATTCAAGCTCATCGTCAAGGTAAAATACGTAACAAGTTTAAAGTTCAAAATTTGTTATTAGCTATGTGTTTTTTATGATGCATTTTATATACTCCTTCTGTTTTTAAGAAAATTGATATTATTTCTATATTAGTCCATTTCAAAAAGATTGACATCTTTCAATATTTCCTTAATAAGAAATATTTATAGCCACAAAAATACTATGGTATATTTAATATCACAAGTTTCAGAAGTTTTATTGTCATACATATGTTATGGCTTATTTAAGGCCATATATCTCAAAAGTCTTCCCTCCTTTATTTAAGTTTGTATTTTTATCATCTTCATATAGTATTCTGAAAGATATGTTTACTGGTTTCTTTCTAAAACAGAAGGATCACTTAGCACAATTACACATTTTGGCAATACTGTCTCTTCACTGTTTTCTGTTTATTTATTTTCCTCCTTCCTACAGGAGACTATCAAGGCATGATGGACCAATGGAATGCTCTTAATTTGATATGGATCACCACAGTTCACTTTCTCCACAGGCCATTTATCTTATAAACTTGTTCCGATAAAGAAACCCGTGTGCCTTTTATTTATCCAAGTATTGTTAACTTGGAATCAAGTTTCTACATGGATCATTTTAAGTGTTTAATGATCATGTTAAGTGTTTAATTTCTAAATTGTTGAACCGTTCCTTCTGTCCTGTTCTGCTGTGGTTGTATTGTTTTAACTTCGTTATGGTTTTCTCGTCTCGAGCATGCATGTGTATCAAATACTATTCCAATTGTATTTTCAATCTTTTTTCGTGACTAGTTTTATAGTATCGTGATTAATAAGAAATTTTTAATAATTTATATTCTCCGCCATACAAATAACAATTACTGAAATTAAATTAATAACTGAGAATTTGACCAAAAACGTTATAGACCAAGTAAAATTATGAACTAAATATTAAATGTTGTGCGAGAACAAATTGATCCTCATTTAAGATAAACTTGTGATTTGGAAAAAATAGTTGGAGCTTCCAAAATTTCGCTTCACCTATAAACACCACATTGAGCTTTATAATACAAACACTACAAGAAACTCGCTATTTCTTTACTACCAAAATACTATTCCGACTACTTTCCGATTGATTTAGAGTAGTCGAAAAAAGATAGGTCGGAAAATATTTTTCGACTACTGTAGTCGGAAAATATTTTCCGCCAAAAATAGAAAATGCAGCTATACTCCGACTGAAGTGGTCGGAAAATACAAAAAACTATTATTTATTTTAAAAAATATTTCCGACTACTGTAATAGGGAAATTATACAAATAATAATTATTTATTTGTTATTTTATTGTACTTTCCGACTACAGTAGTTAGAATCTGCATTACTCTGGCCTCATTTTTCGACTATTTTAGTCGGAAAATCATTATGCTGGGAATACTTCTCGACTACAGTAGTCAGAAAAATGGGTTGAAATTTGACAGAATCCTGCCATTTTATTATCAATACATCACCTGTCAAATGCAAATATTATAAACAAGCCAATTCCAACTAAACAACCAATTCAACCAATCAATTTCAACTACACAACCAATTCCAATTAAACAATCTAATAATCAAACCAACCAATTCCAACATCAACAAATAAACATTCAAATCCCATAATATCAAACCAAAATATTACTTAACGTCTAAATATTCAATATCAAGTCTGAGTAGCTATATCTATCGACACTAATATAATAAAGTCTAAACATATATATACCACATCATTCAAATCTACCATAAAGTCTAAATATAAAATTTAAATATCCAAGAACAGTAATCAACCTTAAATCACTACTACAAATCAGAATCACTCTCTTCACCATCATAACAGTGGGGCATGTATTTTTTCATGTATTTATCCATTCTAGCAATGTGAGCTTCGGTCGTCTCACATCGTTTCGACAACAACTCCATTTTCTCTTGCATTGCTCCCATTTCTTCCTCATTTTGCGCAGTTGGAGCATCCGAAACTAATGGCGATGGACGAAAAGAGGAAGAGGAAGGTCGTTGTACTCCAAGCCCGTAAACTCTTCCTTTGGATACACCACCTGCTACATTCGTCCATATTGAAGTCATAACATCGGGTGACGGTTGGATTGGGGTACCATCATCAGAAGTAGGCTGCGTCTGACACCATTCATCCAAGCTTCTATGAAATCCATCCTGAAATAAAAGTAATAAGGATTATATAAATAAATCAATATCAAAGTGAAAATAGTCTTAAAGTTATGATCTCACATATTGTTCCGATGCACGTGTCTCAACCCATCCTTCTCTTGAACCGTCTTTCTTCCTTTTCTTATGTGTCTCCGNAGTGAAAATAGTCTTAAAGTTATGATCTTACATATTGTTCCGATGCACGTGTCTCAACCCATCCTTCTCTTGAACCGTCTTTCTTCCTTTTCTTATGTGTCTCCACAAAGACCTCAGCATCAGACACTGGTCCCCCTTTTAACATTTTCTGCAATAAAAAATATAATTTTTCTAGTAATGTACATAATAAAGTTATAAGGAAAAAAAAAAGTAGAAAAAGAGAAGACATCACGTTTGTTGTTCACATTATAACAGGTATTTATTAGGTGAGTGGCTTAGATTTTTACTACATTGTTTTCTTCTTTTTCTTTTGGAGGGATAAGTCAATATTTCTGTTACCACAGTTGGGAGCATTAAACTCGGATATGCAATAATAGCATTATGTCATTAACTACAGTGCAAAACCAAGTCTAGGGCTTGAGAACATTACATTGACTAGGATAACATACTCTGAATGAGGCTCAATCAATTGGCTATGGTAAAGTGTACCTTTTCTGGTATAATATATAGCACAGTACAATCTTAAAGCTCCTTATTATTCATTGAGAGATCATTTCTGTCAGGTTGCTAGAAGTTCAAGAATGAGATGATATCACTCTCGTTGATTCCTCCTCTTTATATGAATTCAATAAACTTGCTTTAAAGTTGCTCAAGTATGTGATATTGTTCTCTGTTAATCTCATTCTTCCCACAAGGCTTGACAAACTCCTAAATATACTCTGTTTTACTGATGTGCAGCTTCTACCATATGCTTTCTAACTACAATTTTCTCAAATACTTGGAATTTCTTTGTGCCATTGTAGCTTCTCCAATATTTATTTAGACCTTTTGGGTTCAGGTATTCACAATGAATAGCTAGAAAGCTAAAGAAAGCAGGAAAACCGAAACGGAGTCAGTTTTTCTAATGGGCTTATGAAACACTATTTTTTTTGTGAACCCTGCGGCAAACTCAAATGGTTTTCTTCACACGTTAAAACCAACCACATGCATCTCCAACAAACCCAAAATAAAATAACTTAATAATACAATTTACTTTTACTAATCTCACGCTGCGGATGTAGATTGGACCATAGAATAACTAATAATGACAGAGAGCAAATATTCAAACAAATTGTAGAGTTTGTATAAGCATCAAGATGAGAGAGGAAACATTAAGATGACCTTCTAGCATAAGGTTAAAGTATGTTCCAGGAACTTGTACCCTTCTCTCTCTTTCTTTAAGCATAATAAGAAGAAACATAATCAATAATCTATTAGCATTTCTCACTTCCCAACTCCAACACGCTCATAAGTTCGTAACATATTTCAGCTTGAAACATTAGCTGAAGCACTTCTTTTATTTAAGATGAGGAATATAATTGCTAAAATTGACAGAAGTATAATCAAGGATGGTCAGAGAATAAGTTGCCGAAATTGGATAATGAATAATGAGTGAACTTTCATTATCAATAAAAGATATTATCAACACTCAGTACCTTTAGCCGGAGGACATAGGAATAATGAGAAATTAAGCTTTTTAGCGAACATTACCAATCTCTGTCGATGAGCAGCAAAACTCATATATTCCCCGATGTGCAACGAGCCACCCTTTTGAGAGGCTCGGGATGCCTTTGCTCATTCTCTCTTCTCCTTAAATTCAGGACTATCCCATATTACTAAAAATTTTATCCACACATCTTGTCTTATCCAACCAGGCTTCTTGTTCTTGTCTCGAGCTCCATACAATGAACTTGGAATCAACTTTTTTTCTTTCTTCTCGTAGACCCATTTTATTTCATTGTCATATCTTTGCTCCCACACACAAAGACTGGAAAATAATTAAATAAAATAGAATGAAATTGGATATTTGATATATAATTTAAAAATAAGATTTATACGTACCCTAAACCGATTTCACATTTTATCTCTGGTATCATATGGAATGTCTTTCCATCTACCCCAAGCATCATTGTAAAATGGCTTCATAGACTCTGTAACCATAAGCGCAGCAGCAAATGAAGGGAAAAACTGCATTAAAATTAACATATGTAAATTGTATATTCGACAGAATAAAAATAAACATAAGGATTACTTACCCATCTTTCTCATCCGGAACGATAATCAGCCTACTATATACATCATATTGTAGAGTCTCTTTACCACGTCAACCCCAAGAAGCTGCTGGTGTAGCACTACCAATGGATGGCGTTGTTGATGTGCCAGAGACTTCAATATTTAGCCTAGATACGCTATGTGTACTTGATATCGGAGATGCAGCTGGAGTCGATGAAGTAGGCAGTGCTGAGGAGCTACCTTGTTGACTAATATGAAAATCGGGAGAAGAAGTTATATTTGGTATGGGAATAAAATTAAGGTTAGAGCCAGAGTTCCGGCCAACTGAAGATACAGAAATGTGGACAGGCCCGGGGGGGGCATAAAAAATGCAGGTAGCGACGAAGTTGACTGAGGAGGAAAAGTAGGAGGAGGCCCCATATGTGGAGGAGGGTGACCTGCAATTGGAGATTTTAATTGAGTCCCCTTACCCTTACGGCGTCGACGATCGCTACCCCCAGATGCCATATACGTAATATAACCATAGTAAAAAAACATAAAGCAAATATTCAACGTATTAGATGTATA
>MU688601.1:7273-23115 GCA_026770625.1 Nicotiana glauca | reverse complement strand
TGTTAGACAAGACAACATTAGTGTATGCGGTAAAATCGGAGGGTCTAATTTTCTATCATTGCGATTCCTCGTAAGCACGTTTCACAGGTTCGATACTATGGTCGAGGTTCACCCCGAGGGCTATCGACGCTCGACCTCGGGGCAGTGCGGACCAATGGCTATGATGAAAAGTGGAGAGTTCCCAAGGCGCATAACTAGAGCTCACAAAGTCTAGTGAGCTATGTTCAGACCCAAATCATGGCATCAACTAGCTGTCCCATCTCCAAAATCTTTGTAATAAATGTATGTGTAATATGTTGAGGTTCCCCCTCATATATAAAGGAATCCTTGTCATTTTGTAAAGGATTTGTTACTCAATACTAAATACACAAGAACATTCTCTCTGCTCTCTAACATATTCTATTGGTTTTATTGGTTCCATTTATTGCTTACATTCATTGTGTTCTATTTATTGTTCATCATTTATTGCTTATCATTGATCATAAAGAGCCATCATTTTAGCTCTCATAATTGTTATTCCCCCCTTGATCGCTCTAAGTCGGCCTTCAGACTCGACCTCGAGGCATCGTATACGGCATCTCGAGGCTCCGACCTCCAGCTGATCGGTTCGATTATCACATCATTTTGTAGCTATAATCGTTCTTTCTAGTCTCTCACTTTAGCATCCTTTGCCTTACAACTGGCATAAAAATAGATCACGTATTTTTATAACAACAAAATCAAATTTAATTATTATTACCATTTTTACGGTAAACAGTTTGGCGCCCACCATGGGGCTAAAAATAATAGTGATTATTTTCTTGATGGTTTAACTACGTAACGCATGTTATCTTTCACACTTTTTCTCGTCCAAGATATTTGATTTCAGGTCAAGATGCCTAAACTAGTAAATGTACCGAAAAATAACAGCCTCAAAAACTATGGAAAGGGCGGTATGGTTATTCCCGGTATGGGTGTGCCACCGCAAAACCCTAAAAGTACACCAGAATCGATTCCCAAGGGTATGACCTCGTGCGACGCCCAATACGTTAACGCCGATCGTCACACTAACAAGGCTGCACGCCGAGAGATTCAGCGGGAAACTCGAGAAAATCAAACCTAGTCAAAAAGAGAGATTCTTCAGCATGTCGTTCATATGATTATCGGGAGGACCAACATTCCCCAAGGACCCGTGATCAAACGGATAAAAATATTTGTTGCAATAGAAGGGTCGATCTGTGATCGCATGACCAAAGACACCATTGCATTCAGCGAGGATGATCTCGAGACCTTGACTGAACCACAAAACAACGCACTGGTAATTTCATTTATTTTAAGTATCATTCGAATTAAACGTGTTCATGTGGATCCAGGTAACTTGGCCAACGTAATCAGGTCAAAGGTAGTAGAACATCTTAGGCTGCTCGATCAGATCGTACCAGTCTCCCAGGTCCTCCACGACTTCAATATGGCCGGCAAAGTAATGAAAGGGGAGATCGCCCTCCCGGTTGACATGTCCGGTACAGTTTAGAACACCAAGTTCCATGTCATCGGCGGTGACATGAGGTAAAACGCATTGTTTGGCAGGTCGTGGATACACAACATGAGGCCAGTGCCGTCAACTCTACACCAGAGGATGAAGTTCCCAACAAAGGATGGTATAAAAAATATTTATGGAGAACATCATGCGGCAAAAGAAATGTTCACGGTTTACCAGGAGGCGCCAAATCCTATACACTCTACCTCGGCTGAGTCCGGGAGCATACAGACCCTCGAGGATGATGAAAGAGATTTCCTCGCTCCTCGAACTTTCATTTCCCCAGAAAAGTCGGATGTAACAAAATCGATAATTGAAGAACTAGAGAAAGCTTTTTTGATCGAGCATCTCCCAGATCGGAAGGTATACCTGGGAATGGGATTAACCCCCCAACTCAGGAAAAAAATTCATTCAATTCCTTATTAATAACATCGACTGTTTCGCTTGGTTCCACTTAGATATGACAGGAATCCTGCCGAAAACAACCACCCACCGATTAAGTGTCGACCCCAGGTTTAAACCGGTGAAGCAAAAAAGAAGACCCCAGACCAAAGTAAAACACGCATTCATCAAGGACGAGGTAATGAAACTTCTTAAATAGGGTCTATTAGAGAGGTAAAGTACCTCGAGTGGCTAGCCAACGTAGTGGTAGTGCCTAAAAAGGGAAATAAGTTAGGAATATGCGTAGATTATAAAGACATAAATAAGGAATTCCCCAAGGATTTGTTCCCATTGCCTAACATCGATCCTTTGATCGATGCCATGTCCGGCCACGCCTTTCTCGACGCCTACTAGGGGTATAATCAAATTCAGATGAACCTCGAAGATAGGGAAAAGACTTCATTCACCACAAAGTATGGTTCCTACTGTTACAATGTATGCCCTTCAGACTCGAAAACACCGGGGCTACATACCAACATCTAGTTAATAAAATGTTCGAGCATCAAATAGGCAAATCCATGAAAGTTTATATTGATAACATGCTAGTTAAGTCCCTACGTGCAGAGGACAATTTGACTTACTTGCAGGAAACATTCGACATCCTCAAGAGTTACAACATGAAGCTTAATCCCGAGAAATGTGCCTTTGAAGTGGGTTCGGGCAAATTCTTAGGCTTCATGGCGTCGAACAAAGGGATCGAGATCAACCCCGACAAGTCAAGGCCATCGAAGAAATTACGGTGATAAATAATGTAAAGGCCATGCAATGGCTGACAGAGCGTATAGCGGCTTTGGGCAGATTCATATCAAGATCATCAGACAAGAGTCATCAGTTCTTCTCTTTTATAAAAAAGAAAAACAATTTCGAATGGACTCTAGAATGCCAGCATGCCTTAGAGGAATTGAAGCGATATCTGACTAGTCCATTTTTGCTCCACATGCCAAAAGAGGATGAAACACTGTATTTATACCTGGAGGTATCCAAGATAGTGGTAAGTGGTGTGCTAGTTTGAGAAGAGCAAGGTACGTAATTCCCTATTTATTATATAAGTCGGACCCTAGGGGATGCCGAAACCAGGTATTCGCACCTAGAAAAATTAGATATTGCGTTAATAAGCGCATCGCGAATATTGAAACCATATTTCAATGCCACTGTATCTGCATTTTAACAACGTACCCTCTCCGAAGCATATTTCATCAGCCCGAACTATCGGGTCAATTGGCCAAATGGGCCATCGAACTGGGGAGGGGGTATGATATCGAGTATCAACCTCGAACGGTCATCAAGTCCCAGGTTCTGACGGACTTCGTGGCGGACTTCTTGCCTTCCCTTGTGCCCGAGGTAAAAAAGGAACTTTTGCTCAAATCGGGCACATCTTCTGGGGTATGGACCCTATTTACTGATGGCACCATGAATGTGAGAGGATTCGGACTCGGTATAGTCCTGAAGCCTCCTACGAGTGGCATAATCAGGCAATCTATAAAAACTACACGATTGACTAACAACGAAGCCGAGTACGAGGCTATTATTGCAGGTATGGAATTGGTCAAAAGCCTAGGAGCTGAGATCGTTGAAGCAAAATATGATTCACTCCTGGTAGTAAATTCGGTAAATGGGAGCTATGAGATCCGAGAAGACATAATGCAAAGGTAATTGGACAAAATCCAAGTCACATTACACCATTTCAAAGAATGGACCCTGGTCCACATACCTCGGGAGCAGAATAGCAAAGTCGATGCCCTTACAAACCTGGGATCATCTGTGAAAGAAGATGACCTACTTCCCGGGGCTTTTATTCAGCTGTCCAAATAAGTGGTCGAGCAAGGTCATGCTAAGATTAATTCTACTAGCTAACATGGGATTGGAGAAATAAATATATACTATCTGAAACGGAAAATTACCCACAGACCCAAAGGAATCAAGGGCCCTGCAAGCCAAAGCAACAAGGTTCTCGCTCGACGAAAATGGGACTCTGTAGAGAAGAACTTTCGATGGCCCCCTAGCAGTATGTCTGGGCCCAGGAGACACGGATTATGTACTCTGAGAAATTCACAAGGGTACTTGCGGGAACCGCTCCGGCACCGATTCCTTAGTCCGAAAGGTGATCTGGGCAGGCTACTACTAGGACAACATGGAAAAAGACACTAAGGAATTCGTCCGAAAGTGCGACAAATGCCAGAGATTTGCCCCTGTGATTCACCAATCCGGCGAACAACTACATTCGGTCTTATTTCCATGGTCGTTCATGAAATGGGGAATGGACATCGTCGGACCTCTATCAACGGCACCAGGTAAAGCTGAATTTATTTTATTTATGACAGACTATTTCTCAAAATGGGTGGAAGCGCAATCCTTTGAAAATATAAGAGAAAAATAAGTCATTGACTTCATCTGGGAACACATTATGTGCCAATTCAGGATTCCTTCCAAGATAACGTGCGATAATGGGAGGCAGTTCACTGGTAGCAAAGTAACATAGTTCCTCGAGAATCACAAAATCAAGAGAATCCTGTCGACGTCCTACCACCCATGTGCAAACGTCCAGGCCGAGTCCACAAACAAAACCATCATCCAAAACCTAAAAAAGAAGTTGGAAAGAGCTAAGGGAAAATGGAGAGAAATATTTCCCGATGTGCTATGGGCATACCGAACAACTCCAAAATCAAGAACATGGGAAACATCTTTCTCTCTAGTATATGGAGCTGAGGCTTTGATACTAGTGGAGGTCGAGGAGCCAAGCGCCAATTTCCGACACACCACTGAAAGCTCGAACAACAATGCCATGACTACGGCCCTCAAACTTTTGGATGAAAAGCGAGAAGCCTCGCTGGTCTGAATGGCCGCCCAAAAGCAAAAGATCAAAAGGTATTATAATAGGAGAACAAACCTCCGGCATCTTGGAGTCGGGGACTTGGTCTTAAGGAAAGTCACCCTCAACACCCAAAACCCTAATGAAGGAAAGCTAGGCCAAAATTGGTAAGGACCGTACCGCGTCCTTGGAGTAATCGGCAAAGGATCCTACAAGCTCGCTACCATGGAAGGCGAATAGTTTCCAAGCAATTGGAACATATCAATGCTGCAACGATACTACTACTAAGTTGTCCGATGGAAGATTCTAAAACACACTCGAGCTTGAGGACCTCGAGATCTTAAAAGCATGCGTTGCACTCTTTTCCTTCGACCGAATTTTATCCCTAGAAAGATTTTACCGCTAAGATTTTTAACGAGGCAACACATATGTGCTACCTAAGGAAATTCAAAGAGTATACAAATCTTCCTTTTCAGTCAACCTCAAATATTGGGGGACATCCCCCCATAAGGTCACTTACTCGGAGAAGCCAAGATGCACTGAATGGAGTCCCGATAGGAAAATGATCTACCAGGCCAAACGGTCGCACGAACCGTGTTCGTATAGAATAACCAGGCCCCTGATAGTTATAACATGTATGCTTGTACCAAGTAACCGAAGAGTAATTTCCATCAAAGCATTTCACGCTTTAAAAGAATCCGGTGTCTTTGCAAAAATGACTCCAAAGCCAAAAATGTCCCGAACACTTAGGGACTGGCGTCAACTACTCAAAACGATATGACCCGTGGGTCGGAGCTTCAAACTCGTAAATCCTTAATGAGGCAACATCAAGATAACTAAATGGCTCTAGAGCCAAAAACGTCCCAAACACTTGGGGACTGGCATCGAAAACTTAAGACCACATGACCTCCAGGTCGAAAACTCCAAAATCATAAGCCCTCAATGAGGCAATACCGAGTTTAAAAGTAATGGCTCCCGAGCCGAGAAATCCTTGATAACTTAGGGACTGCCATCAATCGCCATCTCCATTGACTTATCAAAGACCGAGGTCATAAGACCACATGCGGGCAGCCTCGGTCTCATAAGACCTATATAAGGCAGCAACAATATCTGTAAGACCTCAAGCAAGGCATGAACCACACTTGTACCAAGTGAGCAACAACAATATCTGTAAGACCTCAATCAAGGCATGAAACATACTTGTACCAAGTAAACAAACCTATAAGACCTCAAAGGCATGTAAAATTTGTAAGATTACCAAAGGTATAATCCCGATCTTAAATTCAAGGCTATATATCAAACTTGTAAGACCCCTAAAAAGGCATAACCTTGATATGGACGCTGAAACTACTTCACTCGGGGATTGAAAGGCTCTGGCCAAACACAATGACTATGGTCACAAGGCTATACCAGCCAAACTAATGCGACTCAGGGATACATGACCATCGCTATAAAATCACGGGCCTTCAATTACTTTGAATATATTTAGAAAAGAAACAGTTAAACTACCTTCGTCTCAAGGTTAGGCTTGTTACTTATTGACTTGGTTGTACTCAAACTACACCCTGCACTTCATGTGTAGATCCAGGTATTTTTGGGTACGGTGGATGTTGATTCAGAGTTTTTATCGTATATCTGGATACCTTGACTCTCATCACTTGTAGTTATTTGTAATGTTCTTTATTTCTAGACAGTTAATATTTGGCAAAAATGCATATATTTACTCATTGTTACCTCACATTCTATGTAACGACCCGATTGGTCATTTTGCTTTCTAGAACCTCATTCCCCTAAATAAGACTTCCTATACTTGCTTTAACTCATTTATGACCTGAGGCGATAGTTGGTTCGGGATTTGGAATAGTTTGGGTTGAAATCGGAGCACTTGGTTCCTTAAGGTTGGCTTAAAAGGACAAGTTTGACTTCGGTCAACATTTTAAGTAAACGACCTCGAAATCGGGATTTGACGGTTCCAATAGGTTGTATGATGATTTTGGACTTGGGCGTATATCCGGATTGGGTTTTGGATGACGTGGGAGCGTTTTAGCGCATAATAGTGAAAGTTGGTTCTTGAATATTTTAAATGATCTTTAAATTTGATTTGGATAGGGTTTTTGTGATATCGAGGTCTAAATGGAATTTCGAGACCAGAAATAATCCTATAATGTCATTTAAGATTTGCACACTAAATTTTGTGTCAATCCGAGTAGTATAAGTGTATTTCGTCACATTGGAAGTAAAATTGAAGAACTTGAAGTTCATAAGTTTGAATCAATTGGTTTTACCGTGTGATTTCTAGTTTTAATGTTTCTGGCATTCTAAGGGTTCGAGCAAGTCTATTTTATCATTACAAACTTGTGGGTGTGTTTGGATGGGGCCCTGGGGGCTCCAAGCGTCAATTGGACGAGGTTCGAGCTTAGTTGAAAATGTGGGAAGGAGCTAAAGCTCCAGGCTTCTGTTATAACCGCACTTGCGGTTGGCCAACCACAAGTGCGAGCTCGCAGAAGTGGCTAGGCCATTGCAGATGTGGCCATGGGTAGCCAGCCTAGGAACCGTAGAAGCAACCTCTTTTTCGTAGAAGCGGAGCTGCAAAAGGGGTCGTCTTCCGCAGAAGCGGCCCTGCCGGCCTAGGGGAATTCCGCAAAAGCGGACACTTCCGTAGATGCCGAAATCACTGAAGTGGTGACCTTCATTTATTGTGGGATGTTAGCCATTTTTGGCTCATTTCCACTCAAAGGGTGGGATATTTTGGAGCTGTTGAGAGAGGATTTTAACCAAGCTTTTAGAGGTAAGTAATTCCTACTATATGTGAATCAAATACAATGATTTATGGTAGATTAACATGTAAAGATTAGTAAAAATCATGGGATTGAAGTAAAACCTAGGGTTTTGATAAAAACAAGATTTAACCCTGAAATTTGTTATGGAATGAAGTAAAAATCATATATTCTTGATCTTTAGGTTATGGTTAACAACTTCCTTCGAAAATTTCCGAAATCCGGGCATATGGGCCCGGGGTCGAATTTTAGGAACCTTGCCTTTGGGGTTGGAAAATTGCTTTAATATCTAGAATATGATTTAAACCTATAATGATGTACTTTTACACTATTTGAATAGTTTTGGATTGTGCGACTCTGGTTTAATAGTTTGAACGCATTCTTAAGTTAGATGTAGGCTTGAAACGAGGTAAGTCTCTTTTCTAACCTTGTAAGAAGGAAATTTCCCCATAGGTGAACTTAACTAGTGTGTGTGTGTATATATATATGATTAATTATTGGGGTTGCGCACGCACGAAGTGACGAGAGTATGTATGTAGCTACTATTCCTGTTATGTCTGGGTAGTTCTAGGCTTACACCATGTTTTACGTGTTCCATTATTTGATTATAATTGTTGGGAGAGGCCCATTTTCCTCGTTAGGATAGTAAATGTTATATGACTCGGCTCGTTCGACCCTCAGTGGTGCATAGTTTACTTTTATATTGGATCGGGCCGAACGTCCTCGGTTGTATTTGTGTGTGATAAGAGAACCGAAACCCTTATAATTTGTATGATTTATTGCTTGAAAGATCACTTATTTTAAATAAGAAAAGTGCCAAGTTTTATTAATTGGATGAAAGAATTTTCAATAATTGTTCTTGTTTGAGCATTGTTGTTATCTACATACCTTGTGAATTAAATATATTGAACTTCATAGTATTATATTTGCTGGCTCTAGTAAGTATTGGAGTCAACCCCTCATTAGTACTTCTATGAGGTTAGGTGAGATACTTAGTGGGTACACATTTATATATACTCGTGCTACACTTCTATAATTGATTGTACATACATTGAGGAAGGTGCATCTAGCCATCAGTCCGATGCATCGAGTGGATTCCTCAGCACGAGACTTTCCGGTGAGCTGCTNACATTTATATATACTCGTGCTACACTTCTATAATTGATTGTACATACATTGAGGAAGGTGCATCTAGCCATCAGTCTGATGCATCGAGTGGATTCCTCAGCACGAGACTTTCCGGTGAGCTGCTTTTTGAGTCAATATTCAGTAGTTGGAGTCTCTCTTTTATCCTTATGTTCCTGTCTATCTCTTTTCCAGACAGTAGGATAGTATGGTTTTGTATATTCTACTAGATTGCCTGCACATTTATGACACCAGGTCTTGGCACACACATTAGTAGACTTGTGATGTTTTGGCTTGTCTTCATAATTGAGATCCGCATTTATTATTTCCATTGAAATATGCTTAAAATATTAAATTATAAATTTCTTAAATCTATAATGGATTTCACCATGTACTAAATTACACAAATGAGAATTTTTTATTTGATTAATGTTGGCTTGCCTAACAATGGTGTTGGGCGCCATCACGGCCTTATATGGAATCGGGGTCGTGACAACTCAGAGCAATAGGTTCACGTAGGTCTCACAAGTTATGGGCAAACCTAGTAGAGTCTTGAGGATTGATACAGAGACGTTTGTACTTATCTTTGAAAGGCTATAAGGTGTTAGGAAACTACTCTTTATTTATCTCCTATCGTGTACTTGATGGTGTAGTAAATTTCCTTATTTTGTTCTCTCCCAGATGGTGAGGACGCATATGGCGGATGTTCCAAACCTGGGAGAAGCTACTCCCCTCTCCCTCCCCCCTTGTTAGAGGCCGAGGCAAAGGTCGGGGGAGGGCACCAACCTGAGGTAGGGGATGAGGGCATCTGAGAGCTGCCCCAGTTGCACTACCGGCGGATCCATCAGGGGATCATATTATTGAGGAGCAGGTCGAGGTGCCCGCAACAGAGCCTGCCTAGGCGGATTTCAAGACAACACTGGGTTTCTAGGAGGTCATGGGTCGTATGTTGCGGTTCATGGAATCTATGACTCTGGCTAGTTTATTTCCAGCAGATCCAGCCACATCTCAGGTAGGAGAGGGAGAACTGACCCCTACTGCTCAGTTTCCTAGGCACGTAACTGTCGTATATTAGACTTCGAATACTCTACCTGGAGGTTGTGCCTAGACAATTGCAGCAATAGCACCTGAGCCCAGACCAGTTGTGGATGGCGATTCGCAGAAGTTGTTGGATAGATAGACTAGGTTGCACCCTACCATCTTTAGAGGTGAGCGTCATGAGGATTCCTAGGATTTCATTCATAGGTGCAGGGATAGACTGAACAACATTAGGATATTGGAGCCCAATGGAGTGAATTTCACCGTCTTCCAGTTAGAGGGCGTGGCCCGTAAATGGTGGCAGTCATACCTTCTCAGCAGAGCGACAGGTTCTTCCCCATGACTTGGGATCAGTTCATACAGCTTCTATTGGACAGGTATATTCCACCATCTTAGAGGGAAGAGTTACAGTGTCACTTTGAGCAGCTTGAGCAGGGCTAGATACCTGTGACTGAGTATCAAGTGAGATTCTTTGAGCTGTCTCGCCATGCACTCATGATGCTTCTTACGGACGCAGAGAGAGTGCTTTTATTTGTTGTGGGGTTACAACCTGGTATTCGAGCTAGCATGGCCAGAGAGGTTGAGATGGCGACCGATTATCAGCTAGTGGTAGAGATTGCTCAAAGGATTAAAGGGTACCTCCACAAGGGTAGAGAGCAGTTTCAGCAGGACAAGAGGACCTGATTCTCTAGAGAGCTTAGAGATGCCCCAGCTAGGGGCAGGGGCAGTTTGGGAGGGTCTAGCCCAGCAGGCCCCCATATCCAGCAGTACCACCTCTTCGAGGTGCTCCAGTTGTCGTTCCCCCTTTTCTTCCTTTCGCGGAATTGGGTTCACAACAATTAGGTATGGGACAACTCATTCCTTTTGGGAATGGGTTTGCATTATTTTAAGATTCGCCACCTAACAATTTTGAGGTGCGTTAGGGCACCCATAAGGTTCATCTACAACTACGTTTGATAACCAGAGATAGGGTAAGGGCTTGAAATTATCCTAAGGAGAAGGTGTTTGGCACCCTTCAGGATCCACTATTGTGGTTCCCGGCCAAATATTTTTTGTGAATTTGTGCAATTAGCAAATTAATGAGTAGGGCTAAAATAATATGGGATTTAAATACACAAGTGTTTGAAACGATTAATGAAAGTAAGGTTTTGAAAAGAGTTACAATCTAAGCATACATATGAATGTAATGGGGGTGTCCTAGGTTGTTTGTAATATGAATCACATCAATGCAATACTCGGTATGACAGTCCTCAAAAGAGGGGCTACATGTGGTATTAGCACATCGGTCATAAAATCTATATCTACCCTTTCCCACCCAGTGAAGGTAATTAGAGAAAAGGTTGGTCTCGACCCCTATTGCATGCTGCTCCCCCTCCTTTCCTATCAGTCTCGAAGGAATTTAGGACTCCTATTCCTATAAGAAGGAGGTTCTAGGAAGACCCTCAGGTTTAAAGGCAAAAATACTAAAGCGACATACAAAACATATAACAATGCACTTAGGGGGAAACATATAAGCAAGTAGAAGGCTCATGTATACCTCCACAAATAATGCATAGAGATAGCATAACTCATGCACAACTAAAGTCTAAATGCATAATCCTACAACAGGGTGTCTAAGTTATAACATCAGGACTAGATTTATTACATGACTCAAAAAAGAAGTCTGAATCAAGTTTGCCTACTGACTTTAACAGTTGATAATTAGACAAAGGCAGTTCCAGTTTTATTTAAGTAATTACCTAAGGCTTACCTAGGCATAAGCAGTATACAACAGTTATTTAGAATTGTTAGTTGGAGATTATTTTACTCTAAGAGCATGTTGTTCTAGTTGCAAAGATTGTTACCAATTTTATTCAGAAACATCACAATGTGAAAATTATTACTTTACTACCTTTTCATGAATCAGTAATTAAATAGGTATTTTAAACAAAAATGCAAACAAGATGTTAGGACATGATATCTAATATGCACATGCAAATGGCAGAGTCCCAAAGTCATGATTTCTAAATGTAAACAATAGTTGCAGAATTGTCGAAATACGACTTCATGCGTACCAGAGTAACAGCTTATATGCCAATGTTATTATTGTCCTCGGAGTAGGATTTTTAAGCGATAAAAAATGGATTAGTGATGGATGAGTTGCTTAAGCAGGAAACAAAGGTCCTAAGAGAATGATTTCTAATTCATAATTAGGAATATAATCCTAGTAACATGTTTTCGGCCCTTTAACAACTATAGCATGCATATTTTCCCATCCCTTTTCACTAGCTAGCCCCATATTTATTTACAAGTTATTACAGACCATGTGATTGAATTACATAATTGGAAATGAAAAATATGAAGCTACACTATAGGAAGCCTGATTAGGACTTCGTCTCTGAGTTATGTAATAAACCACCTCAAATGCTAGTCTTTCTCATATTTAGGTGTGTTAGAGTTCCCTAAGGACCTCGACAAAATCTCGGGCAGTGCTCACACCTAGATTGCATAAACAAACAGAGTGAGTGCATTGTGGAATGGTGTCTAAGTTCAGAGGGAGTTCAAGGGTCCCAAGGCAACGCTCACACAAAAGGGGCAGAACCTACTATTCTAAGACATGTGATAGCGCTTGACACAGATTTAAAGCAGTTGAGTTGGAAAATAGCTTTGAAAATAGCATATTTGAAGTGAGTTTGGAAAAGACAACAGAACAGTTGCTTAAGGAAAACAGTTTTGAAAGGGGAAGGGGATAGGAGCAACAACAACACATACAGAACAAGTTCAAAGAGAAGTACAGCTTTAGGAGTTTCAAACAGGGTAGTAGGGGTTGGGGACACAGAGGCTCCAAATTAGAAACACATAATCATGGCTAAAAAGAGATGCATATAGACCATTAAATACAAGGGGTGAATAGGGGCTAATTGGTCTTCAAAACACAAACAACTACTTTAGGGGAACCATGCTTGAAATTATAATAGTATAAAACATAGGGATAGGGTATGGGAGTCATCCTACAGGGGGGCCTATTATACATAATTAGTCACAAATTAGTATTAATCAAGTACATTAGGAGACATAATAGTTGATGGACATAAACATGAGAATGTAAACATGTTTATATTTGAATAAGGGATGGCAGAAGTTTAGGTATGCTGAGTAAAGCAGTAAACAAGAAGTGCAATTTAATAGCATGAGCCATTAAATCAGTGTAGAAAGAGACAAGGATTGACAAACAAGGGAACACAGAGAGTTGAGTTTCAGAATTTGAACTAGGAACATACTAGTTCCAGAAGCAAAGTGCAAAAAAAGTAAAGCAATTAGATTTTCACAGTCTAGCCTTGGCTTTCAGCCGGCTAAACAAAGTAGTAGCACAAATAGTAGAGAAAGAAGAGATAGTTTGAGTGTATATGTTGTGTTCTGAACTAATTGTTTGTGTGTTGTTAATGAAAGACTTAGTGTATTTGTAGTTTTGAAAATAAGTGGAAAATAAGGTAACAAGTAAAGGTTTAACACAAATATGGAAGTAATCACAATTAGAATTCCTTTAATACAAGTACTCCCTTTTAAACAAGGAATTATAGATTAACGGATACCAACAGGGATAACTTAAAGAAAGAAAATTAGTTTGAGAAAGATTGATTTTTACCATATAAGGGGTGGTAAATCAATTTGAGAAAGACTGAGACAATACCTGTAATCACAGCATCTGAAGCAATAGCATCGAGCCTAGCTAGAAGTGCATAGAAATGGGTTTGACCACCACCTGATCGATCTTCCCCTCTAGGGCTACCCCTAGCTGACTTACCTCCACCCCTAGCTGACTGGTTGGATGGTGGTAACTATTAGGGGTCTACAGACTCGAGTGGACATGTTATTATTTTGTATGGTGGACTTTGATGTGATATTGGACATGGATTGTCTATCTCTGTGTCGTACTATTTTGGACTGTCATGCTAAGACAGTGACTTTGGCTATGCCGGGTGTGCCACGGACTGAGTGGCTAGGTTCAACTGATTTTGTCCCCAGTTGGGTGATTTCGTTCTTGAAGGCCTAAAAGATGGTTAGGAAATGTTGTCTTTCATACTTAGCCTTTGTGAGGGATGTAAGTTGAGAGACTCCCAGTATTGATAATATTCCCATAGTAAGGGATTTTCTCGATGTGTTTCCTGCAGACCTACCGGGCATGCCATTGGATAGGGATATTGATTTTGGTATTGACTTGGTGTCGAGCACCCAGTCTATTTCTATTCCATTGTATCATATGGCACCAGCGGAGTTGAAGGAGCTGAAGGAGCAGCTTCAGGAAATCCTTGATAAGGGGTTCATTCGGCCTAGTGTGTCATCTTGGGGTGCGCATTTTCTATTTGTGAAGAAAAAGGATGGCACGATGAGGAAGTGCATTGATTATAGGCAGTTGAACAAAGTAACCACCAAGAACAAGTATTCTTTGCCTCGTATCGATAATTTATTTGACCAGCTTCAGGGAGCGAGAGTGTTCTCCAAGATTGATCTTCGTTCAGGGTATCACCAGCTGAAGATCAAGGACTCAGATATTCTTAAGATAACTTTCAGGACCCGATATGGTTAGTATGAGTTCCTGGTGATGTCTTTTCGGAAGACTAATGCCCCATCAGTGTTCATGCATTTGATGAACAACATGTTCTGGCCTTATCTCGACTGGTTCATGATTGTCTTCATTCATGATATTCTGGTATACTTGCGTAGTTAAGAGGAGCACGCGGAGCATTTGAGAGTTGTGTTGCAGTGATTCAGGGAGGAGAAACTTTATGTAAAGTTCTAAAAGTGTAAGTTTTATCTTTGTTCAATGGCATTCTTGGGCCACGTGGTGTCCAGTGAGGGTATCCAGGTTGATCCGAAGAAGAAAAAAGTGGTTCACAGTTGGCCCAGACCGTCCTTAGCTACAGAGATTCGCAGTTTTCTTGGATTGGCAGGTTATTACCATTGGTTTGTGCAGGGATTTTCATCCATAGCATCACCCTTGAAGAAGTTTACTCAAAGGGTGCTCCTTTCATATGGTCAGATGAGTGTGAGGAGAGCTTTCAGAAGCTCAAGACTACCTTGACCACAACTCCAGTGCTTGTTTTGCCATCAGCTTTAGGTTCATATACCGTTTATTATGATGCTTTGATAGTTGGTATTGGGTGTGTGTTGATGCTGGAAGGTAGAGTTATTGCTTATTCTTCTCGTTAGTTGAAGCCCCATGAGAAGAACTACCATGTTCATGATTTGGAGTTGGCTACCATTGTTCATGCATTGAAGATTTGGAGACATTATCTGTATGGTGTGTCTTGTGAGGTGTTTACTGCTCATCGTAGCCTCCATCACTTTTCAAGCAGGATATCAATTTGAGGCAGCGGAGAGTGTTGGAGCTGCTAAAGGACTATTATATCACTATTTTGTACCATTCAGGGAAGGACAATGTGGTGGCTGTCACACCTCCTTTTTCTGCTATTATACGGGTTTTACTACATCCCGGGGAAGGGATATAATAAATATAGGAGTTTTTCCAATTCAAGAACAATCGAAACGGGATTCATTTTTATTTAAAATTCAGAGTCGCCACTCGGGAGATTTATGGTGTCCCAAGTCACCGTTTTGAATCCCGAATCGAAGAAGGTTTGACTCTGTTTAATAGTCGCGAACCAGAAATCTGAGTAAGGAATTCTGTTAACCCGGGAGAAAGTGTTAGGCATTCCCGAGTTCCGTGGTTCTAGCACGGTTGCTCAACTGTCATATTTGGCTAAAATATTTGATTTTAACACATATTATCTTATTTGTGCATTTTTTAGAATTAATTACCGCTTTTGACAAATTATTTTATTTTAAGAAAGTGAACGTCGTTTTTATATGTGTCTTTGGACCACGTCACATAAAATGCACCCGGATCCTCGACACATTCTTATTCAACATTTTTGGATTTGGATTTAGGTCGCATGAAATGCACACCCGAGTTTAGAAATGTAATTTTATTAAAAGCGCGCCTAAAGCGACTAACGTATTATTTATCTTTTGAGAATGCCGTGAAATTCGCTAAACGGTACGCCCCAAATTCTAAGTATTTTTTAATTAAGTAAGTAATGAGGGCCCCGCAATTTATGGATTTTGTTTAGCGAGGCTCATCTCATTTTTTATTTAA